>JAODAL010057493.1:0-22645 GCA_025379985.1 Phyllomedusa bahiana
AAACGGTTTTTGGGGGGTGGTCCCTAAAAAAAAAGAAATTTTGAAATTTTTTCCCGGGAAAATGTGAAAAATTACTATAAATTTCAAGCCCCCCTAATGTCGAAAAAAAAAAAAAACAAAAAAAAAAACGACTTTTAAAAAAAATTTTTTGAAAAAACCCTTTATGGGTGGACATAGGGTAGATGCTAGTTATAAACTTTTTTGGGGTGGTAAAAATAATTATCTGTCTTGCACCAGAAATTTTGCAACTTTCAAAATCGAAAATTTTTTCCCAAAATTTTTTAAATGAAATTTTGAAAAATTTTTCACAAAAAAAAACAAGGTTTGTATGGAAAAAAAAATTCTTATTTAATTTAAAAGCACAATGTGCACGAAAAAACCCAATCTTTTAAATCAAATGGTAAGGTAAAATTTGTCAAAAGTTATTCCTCACATAAATTGAACATTCAGATTTCAAAAAAGGGCGTGTCGGGAAATTTCAAAAAAAGGCGGGGGTTCCTTGGGGGGTTTTTAAAAACGCCCTTTAAAATTTTCCCCAAGGATTCTCCTTAAATATTGCTAAAAAAAATAAAAAACCCTTTGTGCGCAAACGAAAATCGTTCATCACTTGAAAGCTCCTGTTTTTTGGGAGGATAGTTCCTTTTTGGGCGCCGGTATGGGAAGGGGAAGCCGCCCCCGGGAAAAGTCCCCGTGGCCCCCCGTTTAACTTTGAGGATGTTCACTGCGGGACACAGGCAACCTTTCTTCTTTCCGCATTTGCTTTTTTTAAAGTAGGGAAACAACACTAAAATTTGATACAAAATTGTGCGAAAAGTGAACTAATTTTCATGGAAGCCCCCTTTTTCGATTGTTTAATATTTATGGAAAATCCGGGAAAATTTTTAAAAGGGGAAGTTTAAACATAATTTTAATATAAAGCAAATTTTGCATTTATTTGGACTGGCGAAAAATTTTTCTTTATAGTTTTAACTAAATAAAAGGGTTTTTTTTAAATTTTGGTGAAAATTGAAAGGGAAAGATTTTTATCGACTTTGGGGTATGTTCACCACCAATGAAATTTGCAAAATTCTTTGTGCTGAAAATTAGTAAAAAAAAAATGGAGAAAAAAATTTCGATTGGTTAATACATTTAGAAGAACAAAAATTTTTCTTCTGTTTTTTCCTCGAAAAATTTTAATAAACCCTTCACTTCTTTAGGCGTTTTGGGGGCCTGTAAAAACAAAAATTTTACAAAAGGCGAAATCTGCCCGGAAAATTTTGCATGGCACTTCCCGCCTGAAATGAAAAGGCACAGGTGTAAAAACGGGGGCCCCCCCAGCGTTGAGAAACTAAAAAACTCCCATCATGCATTTGTATAATTAAACAGGGGCATGTTGGGATTTTTTATTTTCCCCCAAACAGCAGGGGCCCCCTTTTTGACACCGTTTGTGTTTAATACTGCCGGGTTGGAAAATCCAAAAAAAATTTGCATAAAAAAAAACTTTGATTTGATTACTAGTCAGGGGAAACCCCCGTTTTTCCCAAGGCTTTTTAAATAAAGCTGGGCCCTCCCCTTTAATCAGTGACTGATCCAGATAACATTTCCCAAAAAATTCAGGGACATGTTCCAAAGGGAGGGGAAATCCCCGGGTTTCCTCTTTAAACCCCGCACAGCTCAGTCTGTCAAAAAAACACTTTACTGGTTTTTTTTTATTGGTCATGGGAAAATTTAAATTTATTTTTCCCAAGTAAATTAAGCAGTTTTTTTTAAAAACAAATAAAAAAAAAAAAAAAAAAAAATGAATTTTGTACGGGTTTTTTTTTTTTAATTTTTTTTTTTTTTTTATTTTTCACATCCCCTGCCATCAAGGTGACTGTTCTCCTGAGTGTAAGATGGTGCAAAAAAAAACCAGGAAGGGTCTGCAATTTTTTAAAACCAAAAAAAAAAAAAAAAAAAAAAGGGGGGCCCTTTGGGGAACCCCTGGCAAACGTTTGGAACTATTGATAATGCCCCCACCCGGGAAGAATTTTCCCTTCGGGTTTTCCTTCCCATCTCCAAGCGCTAAAAACCAAACCTTCTTTTTCCCTCCCCTTTCTTAGCTAAAAAGAAACCCAAAAAGTTTTGGGAAACGTTTTTTGGGTTCACAGAGGGCCCCAAATCAGCCATAAACCTTTCCCCTTTTTAAGGGGCCACCTGACCTGAAACGGGGAAAAAGAAACAAAATTGGGTTTGGTTAAAACCAAAAAATGGGAAACATAAATGCTGTATTTTAGGTATGGTCCCCCGGCCTTTAAATTGGGGTGCATTTCGCCATGTATTTTGTGGCAAAAGCGCTTTAATACGAGTGAAATGCGCCCCAGTCATTCGGTAATCCCCCAGTTCTCTTTAAAAGACCAAGGGGATTACGCCTCCTCTCCCTCCCAGCGAATAGACCGCGGGGAAATTTTAAGTGACGTAATTTTTTTCACGGGCTTTTAATAGTTTGGTTAGGGGGTTTTCTAGGGGGGCCAAACCCGGGGCGCCGCCCCCCCCAACCCCCCCCCCTCCCCCCCCTCATCCCCCCCCGGGCCGGGGGAAAAAACGCGCCGGTGGGGGCACGAGCTCCCTAAACCCCCGGGCTAATTGGGGGGGCGTATTTTTCGCCCCTGAAAATTACCGCGTAAATTTTTTTTTTAACCCCTTTTGGCAAAAGAAGTACTCACTTTTGCGAGATTGGAAACAAAATGTCTGAAATTGACGCCATTTTCCCTGGAGGGCCCCCCCCCCTGTAAAGGGTTTTCCGGGGGGGGGGGCTAAAAGGGAAACCCGGAGCACAAATAAAAAAAACTAAAAAAAACATTTTTTCAGGTTTTCCAGTAAGGATATTTTTCCCCAGAATAATTTCCGGCGCAAAATTTTTACGGTAAATCCATACCCTCTCAGATTTTTAAATTAAGATTACGCCTCCTATCCCTGCCTTTACAATTTTTTCGTATTGTACACGGGGGGGAAAAAGTGACAGGGTCAATTTTTTCGCGGCAGTAGGGAATTTTAAAGTAATGAATGTTAATGGGGCCACCCGGGCTCCCGGAAAAGCAGGGAGGTACTAGGGCCCGCGACGGGTACTTTAAAGTAAAACATCCCCTAGGGTGGGACCCGTGGGGCATTTTGGGTCGCCCCCTAAATTTGGAAAACCCTTTTGGGGATATTGAGAAAAAAGGGTTTACCCTGATGGACCCCGTGGGGGCACAGAAAAATTTCAACGGGAGCCAAGGACATTTATTATCTCGTATCCCGGCACAAAAAGATTAACCCCGGGAAACATGGGATTTTTTTTTTGGGAAAACCCCGTCGTGGGGGGACGATGCAGAATCCCGTGTTGTTTTCCCATTTAAAACTTAGGGAAGAAAATAAAAAAAAATTTTTAATACCAATTTTAAGGAATCCTCGCTTGTCGGGATGCGGGGAGCTTCCCCTCTTTTGTCCCAGGAAATGTAGACACAAGGGCCCTACTTTTTCAACACAGTGGCTGGACAATGAAAATATCCCCCCGTAGGTTGGCAGTAAAAGCCCCAATACTACCCGGGAGAAATTAACCTGTGCGGATAAACCCCAAAGAAAACTTGTTCACCCCAATCATCCCAAATTTAAGGGGGGAACTGCCTAGTAAAAAAAAACTGCCCCTTTGGAAAAAGTTTCCGTTCACACCAGGATGCGAAAAACCACAATACATCAATGGATGATTGCACAATAACAAAAAATTAACTGGGGCCCCCCAACAAAAAATTCCCAACAAGGGGCCCACTATCCCTGAGGGGGTCTGCTATATTAAATTTCCCCTATAGCCAAAGGGTTTACAAATTTGGGGTTTTAGTTCAATTTTCGATTGCGTGTGGTTTCACAATTTTGGTTTACAAACCCTTTATGATGCCCTTGTTATTCGATTAAGTGGTTTGCCCCAGTATAAATTTTCCCAAATGTTTCCAAAGCAAAATAAATGGGCAAACCCCCCCTGCCCAAGGGGAAAAGCAAACATAGTCCAAATAGGATCCTATACTCTGTGTTTTTATGGGCCCGCTTTTTGGCTTTGTCACGTACCTTTATTCGGTACCCAAAACAGATCCCCCGCAGGCCCCCATAGTGTGGTGACGACCATTTAAAACGCCTGGTTTACAGGTTTAGGGGGGGGTCCAAATAAAAAATAAATAAAAAACCCAGCTGTCCCCCAGCACCGAGCTCACTAGGATCCACTACCTGACACCCCGGTTCTTGTCCCGACACAAGAGAGGCTCACGCTCCATTTGCTTACAATGTAGTGCAAACCTCTCCATTATGTCTAATGATAAATGGGAGTAAGAGAAAAAGGATCCGTGACTCTTTTCAGCAGGTGGGGGAAGGGGCTTGGGGAAGTATTTGTTTTCTTCTTATTTATACCACCCGTCCCCAATGAAATATTACCTTTTTTTTTTTTTTATTTCGGACAAAAACCCGAAAATTAAAAAGCTCTCGGTTTTTTAATTTAAGAAATTGCGCAAAAAATAATGTTGGGGTCGTTGTACTGGCAAAATGTAAAAAATGTGGGCATCATGTATGAAAACTATCTAAGGGTATGTTCACACAACGTATGCCCGGGCAGGGGACTATTTCCCTGCTTTGAAAGTACGGCTGGCCAAACGTTTTTTCAAAAAAACGCTTGGCCGGGGCCTGCTATTCACTTTCCCCGACATGTACCCGCCATGTCACTTCTTTTTATGGGTGCGTAATATGCACTGGGGAAAAATGGGTAATCGTTTCCCTTTTAATTATGCGGTTATATAATCAGGGCCGTTCCAGGGGGGCAAGGGGGTGATCGCCGGGGGGGCTGCCCCCCTGCCCGTCCCGTGGGTTAGCCCTGGACTTACCGGCTGTTGTAAAACGGGGCCGTGCAAAAGTTCAAGCCAGCAGCTGCACACATTATTGCGCTCCGGTACGGGAGGAGGCAGGACGGATCGCTCCCTCCTGCCTCCTCCCCTGTAAAATTTTGAGCCTCAGTCGTAGGGTATCACCGCCAGCCCCCCAGTCCCGGGTGCCGTCCCGGGGGGGGAAACCCCGGGGCTGGTGTAAGCGGGTGTGATGACGTTTTCCCCGTTTTAACTGGGAAAACCCGGGGTCCCACCTGGCCCCTGCGGGATCCTGGGGAAAGGTTTAAGGAGTTTTTTTTTTTAAAATTAAGGGGGGGGTGGTTTAAAGGGGGGGGGAAAAAATGGGGGGGGGGGGGGGGGTTGGTTAGGGGAAGGGGGGGGGGGGCAATTTGGGAAGGGGCCCTTTGTGGTGTGGGGTTGTTGTTTTAAGGGGGGGGGGGATTAATTATAGGGGGGAACTTTTTTGGGGGGGGGAGGGGTGTGTTGATTGTAGGGGGAATTTTTTTGGGGGGGGTGGGGGGGTTTCTTTGTGGGAATTTTGTGGGGTATATAATCATTTTTTTTGGGGTATTGGGGATTTAGAAAATTTTTGATGAAATTTTAAGGAAAATTTAAAAGTTGGAAAAAAGTAAGAGGGGGAAGAATGTTTGTGGGTGGAATTTGGTGATTGGTGTGATGGGTTGCTATGGAAAGGACAGTCTTAGACCTGAAAGGGTTTTATATTAAGGCCCCCAATGGGCCCATTTAAATTTGGTCTGTCTTTTTAGCCATAGCAAACCAATCCGAGCTCAGCTTTTTTTTTTTCTATACTGCTCGGAAAAATGAAAGCCAAAAAATTGGTTGCTATGGGCAAAAAAAAAAGTCCCCTTTGACCTAGGACATTTTCCCTAATAAGTCCCAGTGTTTCTATTCTTTGTATAGTAGAGCTGTACTAATCAGATCTACATTGTACTTTAGGGATTAATATTGCTGGAAGAAAGCGACAATACAACTGCATTTTTTTAACAAACATTCATTTGGTTAGTAAAATAATGAATAATAAAAGTTATATTTTAGATAAGATAAGGAAATTTTGGGGGATAGCCCCAAACGTTCCTTTGGGTTATGGGTCACCCTGTTTTGGGGGATTTAAATGGTGGTGAGATGTATTTGTCAGCTTTCAATGATGAAAATAAACAAATGTGCCCATTCCCCTTAATCCTGGTGCCAATAATGAGTGAAGGGACAGCGACTCTTAAAAAGGGATATTTTAAAACTAGACATTTTAGATCTTGGGCAGGATAGAAATAAAATCCGATAGGGTCCCAAAAAAAGGACCAATTGGGGAAAGGGCCTCGTTCCTCTGTACGAACGGAGTTGGCTAAAGCATGTTGTATCTTTCCCCTTTAATGGTACATTCCCGGTTCGGGGTGTACATGTGCAGCCCAAAACCTTTTTTGTTCTGCTCGGAGGAGTACGGTAAGAGATATTGGTCCTGGGCATTTATATTTTGTTTATATACCACAAATGTCTTCGATGGGAATACCCTTCTAAAAGATGGATTGGAAGGGAGACCTCATTGTGGGAAACAGCAGGGATCAATATTGCTGCTATATGAAGACTGCAGATAGTTATGGTGAGGCCTCTGGAGGGACCAGTAAGGCTATGTTCACACAGCTTATTCTGGGACGTATTTCAGCCCGTAATTTGGCAAAATTACGGGGCGAAAAAACGCTCAGCATTACGGTAATTCCAGTTCTCATAGGAACTATGGATTTTGCCTCCTCTCCCTGCTCGCCAAAATACGGCGAGCGGGGAGAGAAGTGACGTACTTATTTTACGGCGTATCCCCCCCGTGGATAATGCATGTCTTGGGGCCCGGGGGGCTACCCCTTCCCCCTCCCGAGCACACGGCGTAATTGTGGGGCGAAATACGTCCCGCAATTAAGCCGTGTGAAAATAGCCTAAGAGACATCGCAGACTGGGTCAAGGCCTGTCATTTTACATGGCTCCTAAGAGCTCAGACACAGTGATCTGGGATGGACAAGGACCAGCTCTCCACTTTCCCCAGAGGAGGCAACCAGCACTTGGCAGAGGCGGTGCCATCACAGGCAGCAGCCGCCATCTTAGATTAGGAGACCCTCTATGCCACGGGTCTCCAACTCCAGTCCTCAAGGCACACCAACAGGTCATGTTTTCTGGCTCTCCTTAGCATTGCACAGGTGATATAATTATTGTCAGTGCATTCTGTGGGAGATCCTGAAAACATGACCTGTTGGTGGGGCGTGAGGACTGGAGTTGGGGACCCCTGCTCTATGCCACTCTGGTCAGTAACTTGCACAGCTCTGACAGCCCTAACCACCCTCCAAAATGTAAAGGAGTGTCACACCCCTGGACTGGGTGTATCTATGGGACAGGTGGACAGCCACGCTCTTCCTCACCGTCCTCATGATGCGTTTCTTCGCTTTTCTGGCTTTCGTAGAATACACAAAGGCGCGGCGCACAGCTCGTACCGCCAGGCTATAGCATCGATTTTTTCTTCCACGGAAATGCTGTGTATTGAAAGAGAAATCAGATGATTGCAGGTTTTCGGGTCACACACGATATTCAGAACTATCCCAGATCCTGACTATAATCCTCACCACTAAATTCAATGTGAAAGGACTCAACTGCAAAACTTCCATAACCATTACCCAAAAACACAAGGCCAACTTAATGCTAACATCTGTATTCTGTGACATAGCGCTAAAGTACCTGAAAGACAAAAAAGAAGCAATTTATAAACAAACAGGGGTTGCAACTCTTCACGGTTTGTGTTTGCAGCTCCTATGCAGACGTATGTTTCTCCATCGTTATAGACTACAGACAAGCCCTGGGGGGGGGGCATTGTGACCCCGCAGTAGGGGCACACCCCGGAAAAACCCATAGAAACACATAGGTCTAAAGGGATTTGAAATACACACAATGGGGAGATATTTAACCCCTTACCAAAGCTGCACGTACTGGTGCATCATAAGGTGGAAAAGGGACAAAGGAGCCCCCCTCACTCCCCCGACTTTTCCCTCCATATGGGGCCAGGTGGGCAGCTGAATATTACAGCTCAACTTAGCATGCCCACCCGGGGTTCAAAACCGCCCAATCCCAGTTTGTGTTTTACCCTTAGGCTATAGTCACACGGCCTTTAATTTTGGGGCGCGCATTTCCCCCTGCGTTTTTTGCGCTTTTAAAGGGAAAGAAGCCCCCATAATTACGGTAATCCACGGGCCCTAAATAGGGGGAAACTATAAATTACGCCCCCCTCCCCCCGGGCCCCGAAAACAATTTTCGGCGGCAGGGAAAAATGACATTCTTTTTTTTCCGGGGGCGAATATACCCACAAGTAATGAAGGGTTAAGGGGGGCCGACGGCTACCGCCCCCCCCTAAACAGCCGCGGAGTACCCGGGGTATTAGCACGACTCCCAAAAGACAAAAAAAAATATACTGCGGCGCAAACTGTACCCTTTTTTTAAGAGACACCCGCAATCACACCAAACCCCTTCTAATTAAAAGAGGAACGATGCTATGCACTGTTCCCATGCTGATGGCCCCCTTCGAATAAGACTGTATAGTGCTAAACGGTCGCCATGGCAGCCAGAGGTATCTGCCATGTTACTACTCCTATTACATCCTGCCATAGACAGAATGGGATAGAAGAGCCATATTATTACACCTTTCCGCAATATCTTGCAGAACAGCGTACAAGGAACCTAGGGGGAAATCCAAGGGGTTTAAAAAAAAAAAAAAAAAAGGGGTTTTACCATTAAAGGGATTTCAGGCCTGTTTTTCCCCCGCTTTTAGCGCTGTGGAAAGATTTTTTGGGAAATGCATAAACATGGACCCTGCAGATGACATCCCCCAATTTTCCCCCCCCCGTGTGCTTTATTAACCCAAACAAATCTTTCTTTTTTGTAAAGAATTTTGAGTAGCCCACAATGTAGCCGAGTGGTTACACTTCTACCTTCCCAAAACAAAAAAGTTTGGGGGGGGGGGGGGGGGAAAAAATTGTGGGGGGGGGGGTAAAAAATTGGGGGGGGGGGGGGGAGAAAACCCTGCAGGAAACCCTAAGGGGGAAAAAGGGGCACAGGACAGGAGTAAACGACAGCCCCCTGGGGTTGAACACCTCCCCAGCATGAAATTTTTTAGTGATTTTTAAAAAGCAGGGAAGAACTGACAGTACTGCCCGAGAGGGGAAGGTTTGGGGTGTCTGACATTGCGGGGCCCGGGCTGAGGGGCCTCAGCCCTGGTCGTATCCCCCCGAAGACACTGTAAAAAAAATTTGGGTCACTAAGGCAAAATTTTTCACGGCCCCTTTTTTTGGACGCAATTTTTTGCCTATATTTCGCACGTACTGCGCTCTTATACAAAACAAAAAAAGTTCCCCCAATCATTACAGTAATCCACAGTTCCATAGAGAACTATGGAATTTCCCCCTCCTCCTCCCCGTGGGTACAATAAAGATCGAAATTTTATGCCGGGGAAAAATGACATTCCTTTATTCCAGCCCCCTTTGCGCCGGGGAGCAATGTCTGTCTGGGGGGCCGGTGGGGTGCCCCGGGAAAACCGGGCCGGGCGTAATTGAGGGGGGGCGACTGTACGCCCTGAATTACCTGTGAACAAAGCGTAAAGGAGCACTGAAACAAAAACGTGCAGAAATTTTTTAATAAGGGGGAATGGGGGAAAAAATTTTTTTATTTAATTTGCAAGCTTCCTGCGTCAATCTTACTTGGTGGTAAAACCCCTTTAAATATTAGAAGTTCAAAAAAAACTGGATGAAAATACCAAACCCAGCAAGAAACAAAATCGGTTGAGGGGGTTAAAGCTCTGCTCTGTCCCATCCATCAGATCGGCAGATCCCGCAGCACATCAGAGAGGTCTCCAATCACCAGGACCGTGTGAACAGAGCCTGAGGAACACATCTAATGAGCAGCCGTCTTACAAGCTTGCTGGGACTTGTGGTGCAGCTACAACAGCCATGTCCCATAAACAATGGCACCAGAGCTGCAGTGATTACAAGCACGTGAGGCTGCCACCAATGACCTTCGCTCCGGTCCCGCCTGCACTCACCCGGGCATGTTTCAGCACCTCCTGGACCCTCCAGTAGTGATCAGAACCCCGGTTCCGGACCCATCGGGACAAGCTCAGGAAAACCATGTTGTGTCCTCAAATGAGGAGCAGGGCCTGCCCTTATCCGCATGGACGCCGCTGACCAGCTCTGGCGTGGGTTTAATCTACGTCACCATATTTTTTTTTCTTTGTTTCAAGCTTTATTGATCTATGAACGTGTTGTTCATAGATCAATAAAGCTTGAAACAAAGAAAAAAAATGTGTTATGCATGGACATTGCGCTATTACAGCTCGTCCACTGGGCTAGTGCAATTGAAAGAAACAATTGCTGCGAAGTGCTGTTTTTTTCAGGCTGTGTGGTGTTGGGGGGTTATTTGAGGGTGGGAACTGTAAGGGGTCCTGAACACAAGTTTCTAAAGGTCTTATGGGGGCGCAGCAGCCTTTGGCCATGCCTGTATTGCCAAAAGCCCCCTACATGGCTGCACTGCTCCATACGTTACGGCAATAGGGGCATTGTGGCTATGTACTTGGGCCCAGGTGTTGTCACCTGATACAGTGCAGGATACATACATCACATAGAGGTTGCAATTAAAATTAATATCATTAAAGGGAACCTGTCACATAAATTATGCCCCCCTTGCTGAGGACAGCACAAGCTAGTGTCAGACCTGCTGTTTCCAGCGCTGTGTCCCTTATTCTGTAAGGTGCTGGAGTTTTAGAGCATTTAATTCTCGAATCTTATTCAATAGCTGGTGTTAGCCCCGCCCACCAAAGGCTAGCCCTCCCCGACAGTTTTTCACTTTTTCTAACTTTTAAAAGTAAAGGTTTATCATTGAAGTGGGCGGGGCAGCTTCGGGGTGGGGGGGTTTGAAAAAAAAACCACTCTTCAAATGCTCTTCTGGCTGAAAACCCCGAGATTTGAGCATTAAAACATGAAAACTCCGATTTTTACAGAAAAGGACACACGCGGGAAACAGCGGTCGGACATCTGTTTGGTTCCCTCAAAAGGGGGCATAATCTATGTACAGGTTCTTTTTTTAAAGGGGGTTTTTGCCATTTGTAAAACCCCTAAGTTAAAAGGGGAGGGCTGGCGGGTGCGGCCATCTCCCCATCTTCTCTGGGCCAGTGCATCTCCAACAATCCAGCCCAGAGAGGGGAGAGGGGCCGACCTGCGCAGTTTTACCCTTTTTGTCCATAGGGGTTCTGGTGTACCTAACATACTCCCTCTCCAAAATTGGGAAATTTCCCCCATAGAAATGAATGGGAGGCTGTGCAGGTGGGGCACCCCCGTTTTTGAGGCCAGTGATACTCACAATAAGCCACCCCAAAGCGGGAGATGGCCCACCTGACAGCTTCCCTATTTATTTCTTTGGGTGTTCTGAATACGTTTAATCACACTTTTCAGGAAAATTCGGATCTCCCAAAAAATTGAACGGGGAAACCCCCAGTGGCCCTCGCCCTATTTGGTTCAAACATAGTGGACTACAAAGCTGGCCAAACCCCTTTATCCCTGATTTTTTCCCCTTCTAAGATATGTTCCCCCAGAATTTTTGCGGGGTTATTTGGCGCGTATTTGCGGTACATATGGTAAAATCATTTTACAAGCCCAGGGCTATTGGGTTCTGTGTAAAAAACATTTTGTCGTTTTAGGGACGATATTTTACGAACTTTTTCTTGACGCGTAATTACACCCAAAAATATCCCCCTCACTTCCCTTTAGACTTATGCGCAAAAAAATAGAAAGAATAAAGGAAAAAGCGCATTGTGCGTTTAAAAAACACGCTTACAATCTTAATTTCAATAGCGCTAACCAAGCGTATTTCGTACCTGTGGCCGCCCACAATATTTCCCAAGTTTAACCAAAACCCCGAGACTAAAAGTTTTTTTTTTTTCAGATTTACATTTGCCATGTAAACCTTTTTTTTGGGGTTTGGAAAAGAGGGGCAAAAACCCCAAAAAAAATTAAAGGGGTTGTCCCCCACAAAATGGGGATTTTGGTCGGTTTTCTTTTTTGACAGTTTTTCGGGTTTTCCAAAAACCGGCCTTTAAAACCTACATAGACTTTTAAAAAAAATCTATTAAAAAGTCCCCCACGCACGGATTTTCCGCCGGGCCCGGTTTTTGGGCAAAATCGCCCTAATGAAAAACATACACAAGTTCATTCTTCTGCCGGTTTTTTGGAGAAAAATGAACCTTTGGGGTTGCAAGGGGGGGGCCGGCCCTTTGGAAACCCAAAAAAACCGCAGAAAAACCGTCCCCTTTTGTTTTGGCAAAAAAAAAAGCCCAAAAAACCGGGCGGGGAAAATTTCCCCGGGGATTTGGTATTGGGGCCCATGAACCGCAACCCCTTTAATCCTTCCCAAATTTTGGGGGTTTTTTTTTTACAATGAGAAGATTTTTTTTTTTTTAAAAAAATAAGTTGAGAGTTTTTGGGTAAAGTTTTACACCCTTAAAAAAGGGCCTTTTTTTCGGGCCGTAATTACGCCCCGAAGTGCGCAAATTAAAGGGGTAAAAAAGTCCCCTTCATTACGGGGAATTTTACCGGGCCATAGAAAACTATTGGAAATTTGCCGAGGGAATTTTTTAGATAATGACAAAAGGGGAATTAAACCCCGGCGTAAATGCGCCCGGGGTGAAAAGGGGAAGTCAAAAAGGGGCCGGGCGAGGGGGCCGGCCCCCCCTCCCCCACCCCCCCCCCCGGCGCCCCCCCCGGGGTTTCCCGCGTTAAGCCGGGAACATTTTTTGGAAAAAATAAAAGGGAATTTAAATCTTGGGCCCGTCAATCAAGTCTGCTGGAGGTACAAGTGTGCAAAAGGGCCCAGGGTTAAAAAAAATTAAAAGGCCCATGTCCCCACACAAATGGGAAAGGGGAATTTTTTGCTGGTTTTAGTATCCCTTTAAAAAGCTGAAAATCCACCGTTTTTTACAAGGGGCCAAAGCCCTTTTAAAAGAAAAAAAAAACCCCGTAGTCCCAAGCAAAATCTTTTTTTTTTCAAACTCATTTTCTGGCGGTTTTTAAACTCCCGGGGGCCCCAAAACTTTAAGGGGGGAAAAAAATCTTTGGCCAGCCACGGCTTTTTTTTCCAATGCAAAAAGCCCGGTTTTTTGGTCAGTTTTGGGGGTTTTATTAAAAATTTTGGGGCCGTTTTAGCTTTTTTTCTTTTGGCCCCAAAATGGTGGGTGCCCCGAAAAAAAAGGGTGAAAAAAAAAATTTTCCCCTGTAACCCCCATGCCAAAAATTTTTTGCATTAAAATATTTTTTCTTTTTCAAAACGGTTTGGAATTTTCCCGCAGTTCCAAAATAAACCCAAACCGCCGGGAAAATTTCCCACTGTTTTTCATGTACTGTTTGGGGTTTTTTGGCCCCTTTAAAAACATCCCTTTCAAAAAACCCCCGGCTCTTTTCGGTTTTCCCCCGTACATTGAAGTGTAAGGGGCCGGGCGGAACAAAAACTAAAAATGACCGCGGGTTTTTTTTTCACACAACCTTTAAAAAAAACCGCGGCTTTTGCCCGGAAAAAAAAACAGTCGGCTTTTCCAACGTTTTTTGGGCCAAAAAAGTGCGGGGCCCAACCTTTTGATTGGGAAAAAAAAGTGGGGGTTCTAAAGGGGGGCCCCGAGGGGAAAGGAGAGCGGGCCAAACCCCGGATTGCATGACTGAGACCCATCCAATAGCTTAGGGGTGTACCTTAATGGCAAGGGCGTGCCCAGGGCCCAAGGTTAAATGTTGGAAATTTGGGGAAAAAATAAAAAAAAGTTTGGAACCCCGCCCGACCCTATTTTTTTGGGAAATTAATATAGTAAAAAATTTGGACTATTAAGGAAAAAATTTTTTAAAAAAAATCCAAACCCCAAATTCCCGAAACAGGATATTATTTCCCATTTTAAATTTCAAAAAGAAGAAGTTGGGGCCCCCGTTTGTTCCCCCACTTAAAAAAACTCTAAATGTAACTAAAAACTTTCTCTCAGCGTGTTCAGCATAAAACAACCCTAAAGGGGCTTTTTCCCCCAAAGGCACGGGTTATTTTCTCGGTTTTTTTAGATTTGTTTGTTTTTTTAACAAAACCCCCGAAAACCGACAAGCAAACCCCCCCCCCCAAAACTTTAAAATTTGGGAAAAATTTGTGCAGCAGTCCCCACTGCACAAAATTTTTCCCCCGGACGTTTTTTTTTTAAAACTAAAAGGTTTCCCAAAAAAAAATTTGAACATGGGCATTTCCTTTCCCGGAAAGGTTTTTTGGGGAAAATCATGGAAAAATGTGGGGGGTGAATGGGGGGGCTTAAAACCTCAAGCTGGGAGAGAAAACTGTTCCCTCGTGCCAAAAACGAACCCCAAAAAACCAGGCGGGGGCTTTCCCCAAACCTTAAATTTTGGGCTGTGCCTTAAAGCGGCTAACCCTAACAATACTGCAGGTTTTTTTTGCAAAAAATTTTTTTTTGCTGTGGAGGTGTTTCCCCCATAAATGTAAAAAAGCCCATTGGCAAAGGGGGACCAAATTTATTATGCAAAAAAATTTTAGAAATTTCAAAATTTTAAAATGTTTAAAGAATTTGGGGAAAATTTCCCCCCCTCACCTTGGGTTAAAGTATTATAAACGGGGAAAAACCAAAAGCTGTTTAAAAAAAATATGGGGGGGTGCTATTTAAAAAAGGAAAGGAATTTCATCCCAAAAAATTGACAAACCCGGGGGGCCAGGTGCATTGTTTGGCGGGCTTTAAACACCCCTTTTTGAAACACCAATTTTCGGGGAAACCCAAGTATTTTTAAAATTTTTAATTTCCGGGGTTGGGGGATAGTTAAAAAAACCATGGAGGGGAGGGGGTTTTTGGTTTTTCAACAGGAGATAAACCAAAGGATTTTTTTGGGTCTAAATTTAAAAACAAAGGATCTTTTTATGGGTTTTTAAAATTTAAAAAAGAAATTTATTCTATATTTCAAAATTTAAAAACGGCTCCTTTTGTGATGCTTGAAAAGTAAAAGGGGAAATTTTTTTAAAAAAATAGTATTGCATTTTTGTTTAAAAAGGCCCTTTTTGAATAAGTTTTTCCCTAAAATGCATTTTCCCCCCCCGGGCACGGGTTTTTCCAGGGTTTTTCAGACAGTTTTTTTCGGTTTTTTTAAGACCGCTGAGAAAACCCCGGCCCGCAATCGGCACAACGGCCTTTTATGGGAAAACCGTTCAGCAGTCTCCACTAAAACGTTTTTTCCGCCCCAGCGGTTTTTCCCCACCTATGGGCGGGGCCGAAAAAAAAATTGCCTGCACATTCCCTTTTGGGGGGGGTTTTTTTGGACTGATATTGCTTTTTCAATGGGAAGGGGGGGGGGCTTTTCTCTGCCATCGCAGAAAAAAAAGCCATCCCCCCCGCTGCCCCTGGGGACGCCAAAACAGGACAAATTTAACCCCTTTTGGGTTTAAAACCCACCATATTTTTTCCCTTTTCCGTGGGGGAAAAAGGCCCCCAAGGGTTGGAAAAAGAGGAAATGGACAGCGATTTGGGTTTCCCTTTTTGTTTTTAAAGAGCTATTTACATGGAATAAACTTTCCCTTTTATCAAGAACCAAAAACCGGTTTGAAACACGGTTTAACGTTATTTCTTTTTTTGGGAATTTAAAAATTTTTTTAAATTTCCCGTACATGAAAAAATGACATAAAGATACCCAACCCTTTTTGTCCCATTCACGGGGGCGACTATTGATTATTGGATTTCAAATGGGGCCCCCAAGTTTTTGGGGGCGGATTTATGGGTTTGGGGGAAAAGAGAAGGAATTGGGAAAATTTTGCAATTTTACTTCTTATATTTGGGTTTTTTTAAATTTTTCATGAATTAGGTATTCCTTGGGCCCTAAGATTCAGGGCAGGTTTACTGTTTGGGCCCCAACTTTTCCTCAGGGAAAAATTAAAGGGAATATTTATCAAAAAAAAAAACTTATTGTTTAATTCACATTTTTTTTTTAAAAAACATTTTTTAGGGAATTTTTTTTTTATTTTTTTTTTTTAATTTTTTCCATAACACTTTCAGAAATTTTTTTAAAACTTCTAAGTTTTTGCAGTTCTCACTTTGGCCAGTAAGGGGTTTAAAAATCGTCTTGACACTTCCTTTTTCCCTTTTTTAAAAGCTTTTTACAATTTTTCCCGCTCCCTTATCAGTAAAAGCAGGGGCAAACCGGGGAAAAGGGGACACCAATTTTGTACAATAACACGGACCACCATCACAAGAATAGATTTTCACAACCCCCCCCTCTCCCCCCCCTCAAGTGGGAAAAATCTCCCCATTTCAAAGTCTAGGCAAATCGTCTTAAAATCCTATGTGCTGAATTTTGCGTAAAATTACCCTCTCCTTTATTTCTGATAAAGAAATTGGCAAGCAAAAAGGGTTCCCCTTTCACTATCATATACAGAGGGCCCGAATTGAGAAATCAAAATTTCAGTAAAAAACAGCCGAGAGGAAAAGAATTTTGGTTTCGGGGGGCTTAAAATTTAAAAAGTAAAAAAAAAAAGGGTGACGTTTCCCCTTTTAATTTAAAACTGTCCAGAGTACCACCGTGGGGAGCAGGGAAAAGCACTAGACTGGCTAAAAAGTAACTCAAAAAGGGCCTGGGGGTTTGTCCCCGGTATCTGGGGGCCAAACCCTGCCCCCCCACAGCTGCCCTTTAGATCCAACACCAAGGTTTCCCCATGGATAATCAATTGGGTTAAAGTCTGAAAATTAAGCCCGGGGGTCCTGCTCTTCTGCCCAAGTTTTATCTGTTCATGGAGCAGGAAAACATGACCATCAAGAAGAACCCCCTCTGCCAATAAAGTGGGAGGCCCCAATTCAATACTACCGGAAAAATGGAAGTAGTTTCTCCCAATCCAACTTACTTACCCGGGTTTGTGAATTGCCCCCGCCCTGCTCCAAGCAACATATAAAAATTTGGGTTTAAGCTGAACTTTTGCCCTTAAAGAACACATCGGGTAGCCCCTCGGGTTTTTCTTTTTTAAAACAGTAAAGCTGCCCAACGTATTGCTTCCCTCCACCCTTTGGGCGCACCTTTGTACTGACTTTTTCCCACCCATTACATCAGGGGCACGTGGTGCCTGCATTTTCCCCACGCATTTTTTCCCAAAAAGGTTTCCCATTTGTCCACTACAATACACAGCCCACTGCGGGCAGAAAAACGGGTTCAAAATCGCCAGTTTAACAGAAATACGGGCCCCCTTTTGGCCTAAAAGCCATTGATCACCTTTTTCCTGCAACAGTTTTTAAATCCCTTTTTGTCATCCATGACAGCAAAAAGGGGGAATGTGGGGCAGACAGCCCATTGCACACCCCAAATTATACCTACCATACCCCACCACACACGGGGATTTCCCTTAAAGACTACGCACTGAAAAACCCCCCCAGACGAAAGTAGGAATGGTTCATAAAAATTAAAATTTCCAATAGTGAAATTAAGAAAAAAATCCCCTTTCTTTATGACGTCAAGCTGTTTTGATAAGAAAAAAGCCCCTTTCCAAAACCCTTTTTTTTTTGGGCCGGGAAAGGGATGTGACGCAAGGGGGAAAAAGTAGCAATACGGGGTGGACATTCATAGGGAACGCCCCTGGCTACCCATGAAATTTCCCGGGTCCCCAAAACAGAACAAGGGACCTTTTAATCCCAGAGCGTCCCCTTTTCTTTGTCTCTGAAACTTATATTAAAAAAAACCCTTTAAAAAACCCCTTAACAGCCGCCCACCCGATTTTTGACGTCGGGCGGTGCGGGTCACTCGTTTTGCAGTGACGCCCCTTTTGGGAAAGACATTGGGGTTTGGGGCTCCCCCTCCGCAGCACTCTGAGAAGGGAGCGGTACTTCACACCCCTTTGTTCCCAGCCAGCCGCTGAAAGCATCGGGGAGCGGGGGAAACCTGCGCCCCCCCAAGTTTTAACCCTTTGATTGCTGAGGATCGTGACCGCAGTGTAATCAAAGGTTTTCCCCCTGCTTTCAGGTTTTCCGGGACTCCCGGTGACCCGACAGAGCCCGGGGAAAATGGTTTGCACAGCCAGCCCAAAAGGACCTAGAAAACCCCTTTTCGTCTTTTGGGGAAACAACCAGGATCAGGGCAATTTGGTGCTGCCCTGACTGCGGGCCTTTTGTCAAACTGACAACAGTAATTTATAATGTTTTACAAATACTAAATGTAAAAAAAAAAGTAAAACATTTTTTCCTTTTTAAGGGGTTTTTAAAAAAAATAAATAAAAAAAAACTAAAATGTAAAAAAAAATAATATAAATAATAAAATAAAAAAAAATTTATTTAATAAAAAAAAATAGATTAAAAAATTTAAAAAAAATAATTTAATAATTTTTTACACACACAAAAAAAACCTACACAAATTAGGTATCCACCCGACCTTTAATAACCTGTAAAATTTAGTCTAACAAGTTATTAAGGTGAAATGTAATGGGGGTAAAATAAAATTTAAAAAAAAAAAAATTTGGGGAAAAAAAATTTCTACAATAATGTAAAAAGTAAATTTAAACTACCCCCAAAAAAAAGTACAACAGTCCAAAAAAAAACAAAGCCCAACAACTTTTGTCATTGAAAAAAAAAAAAAAATTTACACTATCGAAATCAAGGGGGCAAAAACAAAAAAAATATGAAACTGGTAATTAAGTACTTTTCAGGCGTTCGCTTAAGGGTGCTTTCACACGGGGGTTTTGGTTTTTGGGTGCGGGTTTTTATGCGTTTTTTTGGATGTTTTTTTTTGTGCAACCCCAAAGTAAACATTAATTGTTTGTGCCCCTTCCTTGGGACAAAAAACGCATCAAAACCCCACCAAAAACCGCACCCGTGGGGGCCAAAACACCCCAAGGGAAAACCCCCCGGCTAATGTTTCCCCAATACGGGGCCTTTTTACTTGGGGCGTATTTCCCCCCTTATTTCGCGCCGTTCTGCAAATAAATTTGAGGCGAATACTCCCATTTGTTAAAAATTTTTCCACCACAGTTCCTTTGTAGAGTTCAAATTTTTTTTACCCTCTCCTCTCCCCGCTCGCACAATATGCCCCCCAGTGGGAGAGAAAATTACATGAAATTACCCAGCGGCGAATACGCGCCAAAGGGAAAAATGAAAGCCTATGGGGGAGGCGGGCTGCCACCCCAACCCCTGGGTCCCAACACACGGTTAATTGGGGGGCGAAATTTTATCCCCCAAAAATTTTTGCCGGTTGAACCCTACCCCAAGGGGTTAAGGGAAAGGGGGTTTTTCCCCCGGGGTCATCTCTTTGAGGTAAGAAAGCAGAAAAACCAATTTTTATTTCCCCTTTTTTCACTTTTTTTTACAACATTTCCACATTTTTATAAGGCAAAGTCTACACACAAATGTTAAAATGGCTCCCCAAAAACCCAGGGAACTTTAATATCGCGTGCCCAGGTTTTTTCCCCCAGAAATTTGGGCCTTTTTTTTTGTTTTTTTGGGATTTGGGCTTCAAACCCCGTTTGGGTCACTGTACGGGGCCAAAAGGCAAAAACCGGGGGTGTTATCTAACAATTTTAAATTAAACCCCGGGATTTTAAACCGAGCATAAAAAATCTTGTTTGTGTGGAAATACAGCACAGAAATTTTTTTTTTTGCGGGCTAAGCAGCACAGGTCCCCTGGGTTTTTGGGGGTTCAAATACTTAAACCGCTGAAAAAACCAACCCAAAAACCCCGTGCTGTGTAAACTTAAGCCTATCAACATGAGAACGTCCTTTGGGTGGGATTTTGGGTGCCCTTTGTTGGAGAAACAAAGCCAAATGAAATAATTTTAGTAAAAAGGGGAAAAATTTAGCAGGGGGCACAAGAACCCCACCAGAACTCCAAACCCTGGTTACTGTTTTAAAACCCCGTCAAGTATGAGTCATTTCTTTTCCCCCGAAACTAGGGAAACACACTATTTTCCCCCCCAAAGAAACAATAGACCTTCCAAAGCAAAAATTGGTTTTTGGGAAAGGCGGGGGGGAATTTTTGCAAATGGACATGTGATAGGGTTTCCATCACACGCGAAACCCTTCCCCGCGGTTTTAAACCTTCCTTTTTTATGATCTTGGAGTTAGTTTTTTAATTTTAGTTATAAATCCCAATTTTAACCTAAATTTTAAACAAATCAATTCCTGCCCGATATTAAAGACCCTTTTTTTTTATTTTAAAAATTGTCCAACAAAGTTGGGAAAAAAAAAAAATCGACTAAAGAGACAAACCAGACAAAGGGAAAAAAATTTAAATTTTGCTTTGCATCCCCCATTTCTACATTTCCCTAAGTGAGAGTCACCCTACAAAATCAGGGTTTTTTGAACCAAATAGTGGAGGTGGGGTTGAGATTTGGGGGGGACTGGGGATGTAATTTGCCCTACAATGATATTTGTATTTCTTTTGGGGGTCAAAAATGCTGGTTGTCGCTATAGGTTTTGATACCAAAAAACAGATTTGGGTGCATATTTTGTCACAGGGGTCTTCAAAGCGGCCTCTAGGTTGGGAAACTTCAACTCCCATCAAAATTTTATATAATCAAAAACAGTGGGCATGATGGGAGTTGTAGTTTCCCAAGGTTGGGAGGCTGCATTTTGAAGCCCCGGGTTTGACATTCCAAGACTATAGGGGGTTAAAGTCAAAGCGCTTTTTTTGACCCTGTTTCTCTTTTTGCATCATATACTGTTTTTTTTTTTTTCAGTTAGAAAAAGTGTATGTATACGCTATGCTGCCCTGAAAAAAAATTAGAAAGGGGAATACTTTTTTTATTTTCCATTGAAGTCTAGAGAGAGAGTGTTATACATTTGATGTGTCATTTTTTGTATGTTTTTCACCAGAAACCCATCACATAAGATAGAACACCCTTTTAATAAAACAAGGGGATTTTTTTTTTATGAAAAAAAGATACAAAAAAAGGCAAAGTTTGACGTATTTTTTAAAAACCCACAAAAAGTGATGTTTTTATTTTTGTTTCTTAGGCATACATTTAAAAAAAAAGACAAACATATCCTGTAAGGCTAGGGTTTACCGGGTTTAAAAGCAGGGGGTAATTTCCCCCGTGGCCGGGGGGGGGGAGGGAGCAGGGGGCGGCACTTCGCCAGCCCATTGACTTGCATTACCAGCGGTGCGTATACGCCGCTGGTAATTCACATGTCACTTATCTCCCCCTGCGGCGGATTCGCCGAGCAGGGAGAGGAGACGTAATCCATAGTTCTCTATGAGAACTGTGCATTACCGTAATGACTGGGACGTTTTCAGCCCGTAATTTGCGCACTCCGGCGCGTAATTACGGACTGAAATAAGTCCAGTTTTAAGCCGTGTGAACATGGCCTAACATTAGGCCAGAGGTGTGGATCCTCTGGATCACTGCAAGCGGTGGTATAAGCCACGCCTGGGAGCAGAGTCTAAGTAGATCTGGTATTCACCAGAGCCGGCTGCAGGGCAGGTTGGGCTGGATGCAGCGGAACACTACCAGGTTGCTGCCCTTGATGCGACTTGCTTGCGGTGGCAGACGAGGTGTAGCATGGTACAAAATCGGGGAAAAGGTTCGTGGTCAAGGGACGGAGGCAAATGGAACTGGTACACGGAAATGAGAGGAACAACTTTTAGAACGCTTTCTTGCATAGGCTAGGGCACCATGGATTCAGTGAGGAAGTCAGGGGCAGGCTGGGTAATATAGGACTAGTGCCCGACAATTATCCAATTACCGGCATGCTGGCCCTTTAAATTTCACAATGCCAGTGCGTGCGCATTCTAGAGAGTGGGGCCACGTCCACCGGCCAGCAGAGGCAGCGAGGAAAGGTAAGTCACAGGTGCCGCGAGCAGGGTTGCAAGTGCGCACACTCTCCAGAGCTGCAATCAGAATTCTCCTGATTCTTACTGAAAACAGCTCGGTAAAAGATATATGTCTAATACCAGGGATACCGTAGATTTTTCACATCCAATTACTGCACAGTGACACTGTAATGTTGACGCTTCCCAGAATGCAAATAACCAAAGGATTATCTGAACAGACAGTAAAAAGGCAGGAAATGCTGGGAAATTTCAGCTCTGAAACCTGCAGAACATTAATGCAGCTCTTAAGTATAATATATTCTAATAGACATTTCTAGAATATGACATTTTTCAGAGAGATACAGGATTAAAGTATATTTTGAACTGTGGGTAGTGCTTCTTTTAGATAGGTAGATACTTGGCTGTGTCCCATCATGGCTGACCTCTGCACTGGGGTGAGGCACAGGCTGTCCTTTATGTTCAGTGAGGCTCCTTTCTGGACAAGTATCTGTACTACATCAAGGTGTCCTGCTGCGGCAGCTTTGTGTAAGGCGGTGCGTCCGTGATTGTCCACAATGTTCAGTTGAGCTTCATTATCCAAAAGTGACTGAACAACCTTCCAGAAAAAAAGGAAGAAGACAGAAAGAGTCATGAAGTACATAAGATGTAGAAGAAATGTTAGAAAACCTGCTACCCTCTTATTTTTCTATAAGGCAGTGGGGGTGGGAGGATGGGTAGGCAAAGCCTAGCGCAGCAAGGGGTACTAAGATATATGGCGCGAGCTCATGAGACTCAAATATAAAAAAATAAAACAACACTTGTGTCAGCCTAGGGCCTACAGGTGGAGTTGACTCTAGGGGCCTACAGGTGGAGTTGACTCTAGGGGCCCACAGGTGGAGTTGACTCTAGGGGCCCACAGGTGGAGTTGACTCTTTGGGCCCAAGGTGGAAATTGACT
>JAODAL010057494.1:0-22645 GCA_025379985.1 Phyllomedusa bahiana
CCCCCAAACGAGGGTACCTCACTCCTTAGTCGCAAAGGGGTCCCTACTTTAAAATCCTAATGTGCCTCTTAGACTTTCCAGCAGATAATGTTCCGTGTATTTAAATGGATCCATAATAGCCTTGATCTCCTCGTCTCCATATTGAGTGGAAATAAATTGCTTCCACTTTTTAAAGAAGTTTTTAGCATCTTTATCTACATTTCTCTCAGCCTCCAGCTTTTCCATATACAAGGCCTGTTTCAGGCTGTCCCTAAGCTCCGATATTTCCAGGACCACCGGGTGGAGCCAGTGTCGCAATATACATTTTTTCGCCGCCAGTAATGCAACGTGAACCCCCTTTAGAGTCACTAGCGGGCCCTCCCCCTCGCCCTGTTCTAACTCCCTAGTGGTATAGTGAAAAAGTAAACCCTGTGGGTTGTAGGTGACTGAGATGTTCCATACATCTTTTATTTTATTGGGCGAACCTGTCTCCAAAATCCCTGAATGCTTGTGCATAGCCACATACAGTGGTAGAGGTTTGCCTTTTCAGGTCACATTTTCGGGCAGGCCTGGAGAAAATTCTGCATTTGCACTCCCAAATGGGATATTAATGCGTAGATGGCTTTGTGAATTAGCCTAAATAAAACTCCCTCCTTGCCCCGCTGACTACCGTCTGTCGCACTAGGGTCAACCTTTTAGTATTTCTGCGAAAATATCGGGTCTGGAAGATGGGTTCCCAGCTCTTGAAAAGGACACCTCCGGGGCTTCGATGTCTTTTATCGGAGTGTCAATAAAAATTCTAGATAGTGTTCCTTTGCCACCTACCCCTTTTGCAGAGTTCCATAACTCCCCCGTTTCCCCAAGGGGACTGTAGGTTAGTGACGGGATGCTCTACAAAAACTTTCTATTTGTTTGTATTGGAGAATAGGGTTTAGGCCAAGAACGAATTTAAACTGTCTAGCCACTCCATTTAAGCAGAGAGTCGTCCGGGGAGAGACAGACATCCCCCAAGTTTTTGATCCCTTTCTGTTTCCCAGCTAGCGAATAGTCTATTTTCTGTCCCTGCCCTTTAACAAAAGGTGTCTCCCAAAGCGGGAAGAATTTCGAATATTAAATGGTCTTTTTTGAACATTTTCCTAACAGGCGCCATGTTGCCAAGGTTTTCTCTCAAAACCAGACTCTTTCCTAATCTCTGTGTTTTAGTAGTTTCAACGGAAGGTGTAGAAGTGTAGTTAAGCTAAAAAAGGGGTAGCAAGTTGAGTCTCCAGAACAGTATTGGAGAATAAATTTTTTGTTCTCGAGCCAGTCTTGTACATGCCTCCACATAGCTGCCAGGTTTGTATAGCCTAATATTGGGAGTTGGGCTCCCCTTGTAACTTCCCATCGTGAGCTTTTTGTAAGCTGATCCTAGAACGTTTGCCCTCCTTTTAAATTTTTGCAAAGGGTTATTCAACTTTTTAACATCCCAAGTGGCGAAGCAAAAGTGGAATGTTCTGCAGGGGATACAGCAGCCTCGCAAAACTGACCATCTTGATCAGCTGGACTCTTCCCATGATGGACAGTGGGAGATCCTTCCACCTTTCTAATTCACATTTTGTTTTAAAACTTGTGACTTTTTAGGCATCCATATCTTCATCCACTACAGCTTTGCACATGAGGCTACTGTAATTTTATATATAGTCATCTTACATATCTTATACATAAATTTGACTTGCAAGTATTTAGCATCTGCTTCGTTCTGCAGATTCTTGTCCTGTAACTGCATTGTTACTGTTTTGCTCCTAAGAATCAAAATGTTAATTTTTATTATTTTGTTAGTATTTGGTAAAGCCACCTTTTGGTTTTTAATACTGCCTGAATCCTTCTGGGCCCTGATTCAGATTCAAGCATATCTTGACCAAAATCTGATCCCAGATCTCTTCTACACATTCCCAATGTTGGTGCAGACTGGACTTGGATACAAATACAGCTTTTTCTTCAACTCTACCCACAAGTGTTCAAAAGATCAAAACATTTACATTTTGCTTGTAAGTGTCTGTTCCACCTAAATAGCTTGATTATTGTATCATAAAGGTGATAAAAAGCCAGATGTTACCACTATACTACAGTAAAGTTATCACTTAAACATGCGCCGTGTATGAGGGAGTCAGGAGTCGGAGGTTTGGGAAATTGAGGAGTCGGAGTCGGTGCTTTGGCTTGCCGACTCCACAGTTCCGCTTTTTTGGTCCTTAAAAACTGTAACTGTGTAAGACAAGAAACAGCCTAGAACAATTAAATTGACGATACACTGGACAGAGCAATCCCACAGAGGTAGAACTAGACAAGATCCATACTACTTGCTAGGCTACACAGGAGACATGAACATAAGACAAAGACGCACACAGAGCTTCAGCTATCAACCCCTCTCATGCAGCCAAGCCAGGAACTTATAGAGAGACTAGCAATCGATCAATTCTTCTGTTGAACGATCAAGGCTATATCACATGCTGATGTTCAAAAACATGTGATTAGTTGGCTTGCAACAGCCCTAAGCAAAATACACAAGATAGACAAAATTAAAACCTGACTGACAGCTGCTCACCGCTGAGGGTAGTAGCTGACTTCTGTCTACACCTCTGATTGTAACTGTCTATTTATTATTTTTATCTTAAATAGATATAGAGGTGACAGGCAATTACTGATTCATGAACTTTTTTAGTACTAATTGATTTTACAATAATCAGAATCTGCATAAGAACAGACCGGTGGACAAACATCACAATATACTGGTCCTTGCTCAGATGTCTGGTGTTAGCACTGTTTGCTTCCTCCGTGGTAATCAATTAATTTAATGTTGTTACATGTCCTGCAATTTTTATGGACATCTTTTTTATAGAAATGTTATAAAATATCAATATAACTTTCAACTATTAATTAAAATTAATCAAATATGTATTATTCTTGACAGGTGAATGTACCAGGAGTTCAGAGGGACACCTAATATCATCAGGTTTTAAAACAGATGATGGTGGCATCGCCCAAGATACTTTTCTCTCAGATGTACCCTCACCTTTTTCCACCAAAGATCTGTCATCTGATTCTTCTAAGCAGGTCCGATCTTTTGATTCCCCACAGCAAAATAAAAGTTACAGAAGGGGTGTTGAACATCCAAGAACTCACACAAAGGAGAAGACATTTTCATGTTCAGAATGTGGCAAATGTTTTATTAAGAAATCAAACCTTGTTCAGCATGAAAGAACTCACACAGGAGAGAAGCCATTTTCATGTTCAGAATGTGGCATATGTTTTGCTCTAAAATTAAATCTTGTGAGACATCAGACCTGTCACACTGGAAAGAAGCCATTCTCATGTTCAGAATGTGGCAAATGTTTTCGTCGTAAAATAGATCATGTTAGACATCAGAGAACTCACACTGCAACCAAGCCATTTTCATGTTCAAAATGTGGCAAATGTTTTGCTGTGAAATCATATCGTGATCGACATAAACAATCTCACACAGAAAAGAAGCCATTTTCATGTTCAGAATGTGGCAAATGTTTTACTGCGAAACCATATCTTGTCGACATGAAAGAACTCACACAGGAGAGAAGCCATTTTCATGTCCTGAATGTAACACGTGTTTTAGTCAGAAAACAAGTCTTGTCAAGCATCAAAGAATTCACACTGGAGAGAATCCATTTTCATGTTCAGAAGGTGGCAAATGTTTTAGCGTTAAATCAAATCTTGTTGGACATCAAAGAACTCACACAGGAAAGAAGCCATTTTCATGTCCAGAATGTGGCAAATATTTTACTCGGAAATCAAGTCTTGTTGGACATCAAAGAACTCACACAGGAGAGAAGCCATTTTCATGTTCAGAATGTGGCAAATGTTTTACTCACAAATCAAGTCTTGCTCAACATGAAAGAACTCACACAGGAGAGAAGCCATTTTCATGTTCAGAATGTGGCAAATGTTTTACTTTTAAATCATGTCTTGATACACATGAAAAAACTCACACAGGAGAGAAGCCATTTTGATTTTTAGAATGATGTAGATGTTAAACCCATTAGTACAAAATCAAATACATGTTTGGCACTGGCAGTAGCCTGTTGCCTCAGATTGACGTACATGTATGTGATTCTGATCATAGGGGCACATGAGCCATTCCTGCATAGTCATTGTAAGAGTTTTACTGGATTCTGCTATAATGGCTAGGACTGGAAATAATTCCAAACGTCTAGCAACTGTAGTATCTTAGTAGCTTGACAGAGGGTGAGGGCTCCCTGTGAATGCGATTTGCCGGGTTTCATGCATTGCCATTGCAACAGGGGCCTGACATGGCTGTATGCCTATTAGGCCGTCTGTCAATTTTGCACTGACAGTCAATGGTTTGTGTATCAAAGGTTCACACAGCAAAGTCCACTAGTTTGAATATCTGACCATTTTTGCTTCTCTTGAATGCTCTTTTTATACCAAGTCATGTGACTTAGTTAAAGCTTGAGCCTCCATCGGTTTTCCATTATTGTCACTTACATTTCCAGTCTTATGTTACCTTGTCCCAACTTTTTTGAGAAGTTTCGCTGCCATCAAGTAATTTTTTTTCAAATGTAATGGAAAATTGTCTAACTTCCATCACCTGATCTATGCTCTGTTGTAAATAAAATATGGTTATAAGACATTTCCAGATCATCACATTTGTGCTTTCTTTACATTTTACACATCATCCTAATGTTTTTGGAATGGGGGGTTGTGTAAATTTCTGTTTTTTCACTTACTCGTGTTGAGTATCCTCCTAAGTATGATTAGAGGAGGAAAATTTAGTATTACAGAGGGATTTAGGTGAGCTTGGAGGCTTGGGCCACGAAATGACAAATTTAATGTGGATAAATGTAAGGTCATACATATGGGAGGGGGATACCAAAATGTAGAATTATGTACTTAATAGTATAATACTGGGAAAAATTGACAAACCCTTGGAGATAGTGCTGTGGCCTATTACCCTCAGGATCATATTGTGTGGCCTGAAGTCCACCCGAGCACTTTCAGAAGATCAGCCACATCCATGCCGGGATTAAAATGTAGTACTATCATGTTTTGGTTTTTTTTGTAGTGTTCTATTTTTCTACACTCTCCCAGCTTTGGACTGTGTTGATTTCATCATTGGATCCATTTCCGTGATAAAATGGTCAAAGAGGGATGCTGCTGGAGAGTGTTGGTTTAAATAAAATGTTTTTTTCTGTTGTCTAGCTTTTTTAAAATGAGTTTTTTCCTGTGTTAGTAATGGAGACATCTGATAGACGCCTCTCCATTACTAATCCTACATCTCTGGGGCTTCGTGTTAGCCAGCGGTGTTTCTTGTCACCGAAGGCAAAACTAATCTCATTTCACTATTACTCCAGAACCAAACACACCAGGAGTATTGGGAAGAGTCAGGTTAACATCAAAAGCATTATGGTCAGCTTCTGTGGCAGCTATAGGCTAGTATTTTTAGGGTAGGAAAGAACCAGTATCCATGAACCTGATAGTATCAGCCTATAGCTGTCAGTTTTCCCTTGGCTGGAAAAAGGGGGACCCCTTTTTTTATTTGTTTATTGAAATATCTAGAAACAAATTCTAAACAAATTGTGAAAATAAAAAATGTTGTGTGGTCTTCTCACCCCCTTTTAAATAGGGAAAACCTACAGATGCAGGGCGATACTATAAGAGTGGGAAGGTCCATGGCTATTGTCCCCTTCCCATCATAAAAATACCAGTCATTAACAATCTTAGGAAAGGACCATAATATTAGATGGTCTGCCTTTAACCTGGCTCTTCCCAGTACCATTGGTCCATTGGTTAATGGTTACTGGAGTAACCTTGGGATGATGAAAAACACAGCTCACTGACACCAAACCTCAGCAATCGTAATAGAGAAGCATCTGTCAGATCCTCCATCACTAACACTAGGAATAAAATACTAATAATATTCTAGCTGTAGAGTCAGGATAGACACCCTGCACCCAGTGACATCCTTAATCCCTCCAATATAAACCTTCTCTCCATTTCCTGTTCTAACCCTGCACACCCCCTCCTCCACTCTACTCTCCAAACCCTGCTATAATTATCTAATCTCTCCCCATCCGGAAATACACTTACCAGTCCTGAGCCCTAGCAGTCCATCTTCATTAAAAAGAGGTAAAAGGGGGGCGTGGCCTGCTATGCTACTGGAAGGACACGTGTAAGAGAGCTCCTCCAGGGCAACCAGCTATAGTGGGGTAATCTCCCTGAAAATGGGGTCAAAGCGCAACAAGAGGAAGAGTAAAGCTGCAGCAGATCACCCGGAGGGCGAAGTGCCCATATCAAACTTTTTTGCACCGCTCGCGGAGCTTCAAGTGGGCTCCAGAGAGCAGTCACTGTCCCAGGCGCCATCTTGGGACAGAGGACAGAGCCGGCAAGATCCGCCCAGCAGCCCGGAAAGGAGCGGAACAAGGAGAGCGCGCCAAGCAGACCTCTGGCCGGACACCCCGACACTTACCCCGAAACCCGCAAGCCCTGCAACCTCACCTAGTGGGTCAGAAGGGCCCCATGCCCAGGGCATAATACGGCAGCACCCAATGGACCATAGTCCCAGACCCTCTATGGATGACCCTGCCAGAGGCTACACACAAGTGCGCGCACCGTCGCCCCAAGAATGCACCATGGCACGCATACCAACATCTGAAGCCTTGCTAACTCTTCAGGGGCACCCTGAACTTCAGGCCCTTCTTGCTTTGTTACCAGCTAAGAGTCACCTTACGGCTCTTGCTCAAGATCTCAAGTCAGCTTGGCGTAGTGACCTTCAACCTGTTAAGACGGACGTTTCTCTATTGAAGCACAAAGTCAAGACATTAGAGGAGCAGCAAGAGACGGTTCATCATAGATTGGCCTCGATGCAAGCTTCAATAGACTCCCAGAAAAACCTCCACCAAAACCTGATTGACCATATGGACGATCTCGAAAACAGTAACCGGAGGAACAACATCCGAATCCGCGGCCTTCCGGAGTCCATAAAAAAGCAGGACCTACCGCTGACTCTCACCAAACTCTTCATGGGCTTCTGGGTAGGGACACAACGGAATCCATAGAAATTGACAGGGCTCACCGTGCACTACGTCCGCCTAGTCTTGATGAGGCTAAGCCGAGAGACGTCATATGTCGTGTTCACTACTTCTCCCTTAAGGAATCTATCATGCAGAAAGCCAGGCGTGCCCCAGCCATATCCTTTGAAGGTGCTAAGTAAGCCCTTTTTCCAGATCTCTCCAGACACACACTCCGGCTCCGGACCACGCTGAAGCCACTGCTGGCAATACTGCAATCCCACGGTATCCCGTACCGGTGGGGTTTCCTGTTCGCCCTGCAGGTCCGCAGGGGTGAGGAGATGATCACACTGCGTTCCCCTGATGTCCTGCCGTCTTTCCTGGCGGCTTTAGATCTCCCTCCCGTCCCACTGCCGGAGTGGCTGGCGATGTTTTTCTCCCACCCTGCAGGTGCCAGCAATGGATCACAGACTTCATCCAGAAGGCTTGGTTCACAGAAGTGGCCTTTGCCGCAGAGGGACCGCAGACCTCAGAGGAGAACCGCAAGCAGAGACAACCTGAGAGGCTTTGCACGAACTGTCACGGCTGACGACTGACTGTGAGCGTATTTATGTATGCCATGATTTACTTTGTCTGCACCTGATTACTTGATACCTGATATTTGTCTTGCAATCTTCTTGACCCCATAGTCAAAGAGGTGTCTGACCTTTCTGCTTATTTTTTGATTTATCCTATTCTCCTTACTCTTCTCTTTTCTCCCCCCCTCTAATTTTTTATTTTTTTCCTCTCTCTGCCCCACTCGCCCCTCCCTTCTCCCTTCCTTATGACAGACACACCTTTAGTATTTGCTTATATTGCACCCCCATAAGTTTCGGCTGCCTGGGCTCTCCCAGGCACGCCTAGTATGTGCCCATACTTGCCCTACGTAATGCTATCTCCTACTGTTAACCATGATGGTTATGTATTCCTTATGGTTTGTGTTGCGGTTACAATGTACCAGTTGCTCCAGTATACTTAACGGTCACTGTCCCCAAATAGGTCGGACTTCAGCCCGATTTGCTGGTCCTTTGCAGCTGTTTCGCTGCACTCTATAGATTCTGTGCCATTGGCGCGATTAGGGGGAGCTATGTTTAGCTCTCCCAAGGTTGCTTTTGTTTTATGGTTTGTTCTGAGCCGACCAGGAGACTCTTTGGGAGGGGATGGGCTTTTTGTAAAGCTAATGGGGTGTTGGATACCTGAAGTCCCATGACATCGATTAAGGTTACCTCCTTCAATGTGAAGGGGTTCAACATCCCTGAGAGGCGATCTCGAATTCTATACGAGATGCACAAAGCTCGCTCACATATTCTATGTTTGCAAGAAACCCACTTCAGTCTATATCACCTCCCAGCCTTGAGAAACAGATATTACCGTGCCTGGTGCCATAGTAGCAACCCATATTCCAAGACGAAGGGGGTTGCAATCCTCTTTCACAAGTCCCTTCCACATCAGATCCACGATATTAAACAAGATCCTAATGCGAGATTTCTATTTGTCAGGTGCAGCATTCTAGGCACTCCTTATACGATTGCGAATATTTATGCCCCAAACCAGGGTCAATTGTCCTTTCTTTCTAAGGTTTTGGATGAGCTGACCCTTTTTGCGCACGGGGAGGTAATATTATGTGGCGACTTTAATGCGGCACTTCAACCTGTGCTGTACACCTCGACGGGCCGTTCAGTCATCCTGCTGAACAAACTGAACAAAATGAGAAAGTTGATGCATGACATGCAATTGAGCGTGGGCGTATATTTCATCCAGAGGATAGGGACTATACATTCTTCTCTCCTCCACATAGAACGTATAGTCGCATAGACTACGTGTTTCTTCAGCACTCCCTGCTTCCTCGTACTAAAGAGGCACGTATCAATGATATTTTACACTCGGATCATGCGCCAGTGCATTGCTTGCTGTGTCTGCCCAAGACCTCCCGGAAATCTTTTTCTTGGAGACTGAATGAGACGCTGCTGAATGATTCACTGTGCCTCGCAGAGCTGAAGCAAACCACCATGCACTTTATGGAGGATCATGCCACAGACGTCACGCCTCCTCACTTAAAGTGGGACGCATTGAAATGTGTGCTCCGGGGGGTGCTGAAAAAGCATGGGTCGCGGTTAAAAAAAGAGGCGGCAGCACACTTAAACAAACTGCTTGCTCGTCTGCACTCCCTGGAAACAGAACATAAAAGAAGTGGTGACGAGTCTGTTTATACAGAATTGACCCAAATCAAACATGATATGCATAAGGTGCTGGAAAGGAAAAATAAAAGATACAAACAGCTTTGTGCCCATTCTTTTTACGAATGGAGTAATAAGCCGAGCAGAATGTTGGCCTGTGCTTTGAGGGACAAAAGGGTGTCCTTATTCATGTCATCCATTAAAAATAAAAAGGGAAAAGTAGTACATTTTACAGATGAGATCTTGGAGGCGTTCCACGCATATTATCAAGAATTAACCTTCCCAAATCGAAGCTGTCCTCTTGCCCGGATGGGTTGCAGGAATACATCAGAAGTACTGCGCTCCCTATTCTGGATTCAGACAGGTTGGCTCTCCTGGAGGCTCCTTTCACAGACGAAGAGCTGAAATCAGCAATTACCTCGCTCCCGGTGGGCAAGAGTCCAGGGCCAGATGGCTATATGACTAAATTTTATAAAGTGCTCAGTGAAGACCTAGTAGTGCCCTTGTTAGACGCCTTTAACTCCCCTTCCTTCTACGACAATCCCTCGCCACATTTTCTTTTAGCGCACATTGCAGTCATTCCAAAGGAAGGGAAAGACCCCCTATCTTGCCAAAATTATAGGCCAATATCATTGTTAAACACTGATGCTAAGCGATTTGACAAACTCCTGGCCCTTCGGCTCAACACCATCTTGGAAGACTTTATAGGTTTGGATCAAGTGGGTTTTGTCCCTAATTGTGAGGCAAGGGATAATACACTGAAAACTTTTTCCATAATGCAAAGAATGAGGGACAGCGGAGTGCCTGGAATGCTGCTTTCATTGGACGCTGAGAAGGCGTTTGATAGGGTCGACTGGTCCTTCTTACGTGCGGCCTTGCAGAACATAGGTCTCGGACCACTCATGATACGGAGAGTCATGACTCTGTATCAGAACCCCAGGGCCCAAATCCGAATCAATGGTACCCTCTCTGCACCAGTTTTGATACGCAATGGCACCAGGCAGGGTTGCCCCCTCTCACCCATTTTATATGTGATTGTAATGGAACACCTCTTATGTGATTTAAGAAATAACCCAGACATAAAGGGGACTCAAGTGGGAGGTGTACAATACAAATGCGCGGCGTATGCCGACGACTTGTTGTTGTATATATCCCAACCACTCACCTCTCTGCCGAATGTCATGACTTCTCTGGAGAGGTTTGGAGCGCTGACCAATTTTAAGATAAATTATACAAAGTCTGTTGCACTGGGACTTAATCTGCCAGAGTCCACCATATGTCTGTTGAAAAAAGATTTCCCCTTCTCGTGGACCGGGCGTTCATTTAAATATCTGGGAATCCATATCCCCACTGACCCACAAGATTTATACGAGTTCAATTTCACTCCCCTCTTGCACACAATAACAGCAGACCTGGCAAGATGGAACACCAAAGATTTCTCCTGGCTGGAGAGAATTAGTATAATTAAAATGAATATTCTGCCCCGCATATTATACTTATTGCAGGCTCTGCCATGTTTTTTTGCCCAAATCGTTTTTCTTGATGGTGGACAAAATTTTACGAAAATTTACATGGGCGGGTAAGAAAGCGAGGATCGGTCTTCCGGTTCCGGCGCTGCCACGGGAGGATGTAGGACACGTCGGCTCCTCCGCGCCTGCCACCAGACCCGCTCACTAGCTGCAATTAGCAGCGCTGACCGCCCGCCCGACACTGCCGGCACTCACCCGGGACCCGACCGCAGCCCCTGCAGATGGACCGATATGTCCTGCGCAGCACCCAGAAGTCAGGAGCAGCACGAGACCCGCCGCACTCTGCATCCAAAATGCCGCTGACCCCACAGCCTCAGCCTGCCAAGCCCCTACGGGACACCGCAGGTGAGCAGTCCAGTATGGGAGAATCCCTTGGGCAGCCAGAGACTCTCCTTACCCCAGATAGCACCCAGGCTGCTCAGAAATTAGCCCCTACTGAAAGCACAACCTTCCAGGGCATTGATTATAAGCAGCTGGCCACTGAGGGTGCTAAGCACATTGCTCCTGACCTGCAAGCTGCCCTGGAAGCAACGGTGCAGGCTTCACTGGCCAAGCTGCAACATGAGCTACAGTCGCACTTTACCAGGCTGGATGAGCTAGAGTTAAGGGTTAATGACCTGGAGACAGATAACAGTGTGCTGAGCGCAAAGCTAAAACTGTGCGCTAAAGCTCAGATTGTACAGCAAGAGCGCATAGAGGACTTAGAAAACCGCTCTAGAAGGAGCAACCTGAGGATGGTGGGTCTCCCTGAATCCTTTAAACAAAGGGACTTATTAGATCTATGCCAAGAAGACCTGCCCAGGGCGCTAGGCGTCCGCCATAGCTGTCGCATTGAGAGGGCTCACCGCATAGGCCCAGAGAATGTTCCCTCACAGTCACAAACCCAGGGGGCTCGCTCCAGACCACGAAATCGTACGGTTATCATGAAATTTCTGGACTTTAACGACAAGACGGAGGTGCTTAGGGCGTACCGCAAATTGGAAACTCCACTATAACTGAGGGGTCACAAGGTGCTCCTCTTTGAAGATTTCTCGGCAGAGGTCTCCCAGAAACGCAGAGCTTTCAGCGGGATCTGCACAGCTCTTTTCCGCCAGAAAGTACGGTTCCAGATTTTATATCCGGCGACTCTGAAGGTGTTGGACCCCAACGGACCCCCGAAGTTCTTCACTGACCCTGCTGAAGCGGAAGCTGCGCTTAGCGGAGTACTGCAAGAGGGGACTCGGTCGAAAACCCCCACTTCTTTTTCCTTGGGACTGAACCTGGATGCGTCATCGGGCAACCACAGGCAAAGGCTCAGAGAAAACACCTGGACTTTGTCTCCGCCGCTGCATTCCCCCAAGGAACATCGTCCACCTAAGAGGAACCTTAACCTGGACTCGGATCAGGACTGATTTGTGGGCCATCGCTCTCCTTCTTACCTGCATCTGGTCCACAACCGTGAGTTTCTCTTGAGTTTCTCTTAAGTTTTCTATGGCCCAGGAACCCTGATATAAGCTCACCTAGCTTCACTACACCCCGCCCGGGTTGCTCTTTGTTACAGAGACTCTGTCAGGGGGAGTTAGTCAGCCTTTTCACTTGGTGGGGGGGTTGGAGGGGTTGCCTTATGTGGGACAGTCTCTCGCTGGTAGAAAAAAACGAGGTCACTTCAACGCAATGGAAGGGTTAGCGGCCCGGCTACCTCCCTTTCGCGTAGGAATGTTAATGTTTGAAATTTCGTGTTGTTTCAGATGTTCTATGTATCTGCTTCTGTTAAACGTCTGTGCCTTAACTGTATTGGTGCCTTTTCCAACCCCTAATACATGTCTTACACTAGACCTGAGCGGATATCCCCCTCTCCTTAACTCTCGGAATTCTCTCATCCAGAAGACCCACTTATATAGCCCCTGGGTATGAGGATTATCTCTTGGAATACGAAGGGGCTCCGCTCCCCTAATAAGCGGATAAAAATCTTGTGTCACCTTAAAAGGTTCCGCCCTGATATCGCATTCCTCCAAGAGTCACATCTGACTGCGGACGATATCAGGCGTCTGGAGAAATTATGGGTGGGACATGCCTTTGGTTCCCCTTCAGTTTCAGGTAGAGCTGGGGTTGTCACACTTATCCACAAAAACTTTCCCCACGAACTGATCTCCCACAAACATGACGAGGAAGGGAGGATCTCACATCTGATTATTAAATTGGGGGGAGAACCTTAGCCTCTTCAACGCTTACGGGCCTAACGGCCAAAACGGCCCCTTTTTCCGGAAACTTGAAGAGATGATCCTGGGAGATCATAACCGTTTCCAGATTCTAGGGGGGAAAATGAACTCAGTGCTAGACACCTTGGAGGATAGGAGACAGGTTCCCTCTGCGACCGGCGTAGCCCCCAGACATGAAAGGGGAGTATTGCGGCATTTGTTGGAGGCTACAGGCTTGCATGACTGTTGGAGGGAGAGCAACCCCGATGGCAGGGATTTTACCTATTTTTCCCGAGTTCATAAGTCCTGGGCACGTCTGGACTACTTGCTGGTCTCTGAGGGTCTTCTGGGTAGAGTAGAGCAATCACACATCCAAAGTATGGTCATATCCGACCACTCGCCGATCTCCCTAGATATAGCCGAAATGTTCCCAAAAGGATCGGACTTTATCTGGAAATTTCCCTCTTATTTAGCCAAAACAGATCAATTTGCTGACATGGTTAGGGGATGGTGGATGGAGTTCGCCTCTAACAATGAGCGCCATACCTCAGACGCCTCCTTATACTGGGCCACCGCCAAGGCTGTCCTTAGAAGCAGGATCATAGCGTATACATCTGTGTATAGACGTAAACTAGCGGACTCCTTTGCGGAATCCTCAGAGAGGGTGAGAGAGGCCTACAGGAATTTCTGCTTGACTAACTCAACAGCGGATAGGATCGCATGGGAGGATGCCAAACGAGAATTTGAACTCTGGGCAGACCGAAGGGAGGAGGTTCATAGATCCTATTTGCAATCCTCTCTCTTTAGACACGGCAACAAGGCGGGTAGACTTCTCTCAAGGCTCATTCAGGGAACATTTAAACCCTCTCACATCACTTCCATCCGCACCTTGAGGGGGAGACACTACCTCAGATCCCGCCCTGATAAATGATGCGCTTCGACACTTCTACGCTGATCTCTATGCGGCAGAGGAGTATGAGCATGAGGAGGATAGCTTGAAGTATCTCTCTAAAATCAAGTTGCCTCAGCTGTCAGAATCCTAGAGGGAGGAACTAAACAGAGAAATATCTGAGGTTGAGGTCAAATCTGCCATTCGCCACCTGAAGGTGGGTAAGGCACCGGGTCCGGATGGGTTCTCCGGCAAGCTTTATCACATTTTAATGGAGGAAGTGTCTCCCATCCTCACTCAATATTATAATTCCATATTGCAAGGTGGCCACATACGCCCTGAATCCAAGACAGCATTTATCAAGGTTATCTCGGAAAGAGGAAAGGACCCCCTCCTCCCTGCCTCATACAGGCCCATCTCGTTAATTGATCTAGACCAGAAAATCTTGTCTAAGATTATGGCCGATCGCTTAGCAGAGGTCATGCCGTTACTGATTGGTCCCTCGCAGAGAGGATTCATAAAGGGCAGGGCGGCAGTGGGAAATATTAGAAAGGTTCTTTCAGTGCTAGAAAGAGTTAGGCGCGAGCCCATTCCCGGCGAGCATCCAGTTCTCGTGGCCATCGAAGCTGAAAAGGCCTTTGACAATGTTCGCTGGGAGTGGCTCTGGCTGGTTCTGGATCGGGTGGGGATCTCGGGCTCCTTCAGTACCTTTTTGTCGGCCTTATACACTGACCCTGTTGCTCATGTACACACCCCGGGCTTCTTATCCGCCCCGATACACCTCCAAAAGGGAACTAGGCAGGGATGTCCCTTGTCACCCCTCCTCTTCAACCTTGCCTTAGAGCCCTTGGCGAGACTATTGGAGGATTCAGATCTTTTGGCAGGCATAAGAATTGGTGGTTGGGAGGTGAAAACGGCCCTTTTCGCGGATGACTTGATTCTGTTCATGTCGGACCCGGTGCAACAACTATCTCAAGTTTTTGACGCTCTCACCTTTTTTGGCTCACTCTCTGGCTACAGGGTCAACCCCTCTAAGAGTGAATTGCTGGAAATCGGACTTGGCAGCCAGAAGACGAATAAGTCTGACCTCGGCGTAGACATAGCCAAGGCTCCAAACTATGTTACCTATTTGGGGGATCAAGATAGGCCGTACCCCCGATACCATATACAAACTAAAATTTCCCCCTACCTTTGAGAAAATTACTCAGGAATTAAACCGGTGGAAACACTTGCCCCTCTCCATCGCAGGTAGATGTCACGCTATCAAAATGATAAGTTTCCCAAAGCTTCTCTATCCTTTACAGAATATCCCCATTCTCTTGAGACACTCCGACATGAGCAGAATTAACTCCGCGTTTTCCCAGTTTATTTGGAGAGACAGGAAGCCTCGTATCTCGTTACAAAAACTAATGCTGGCCCCTTCGAAAGGGGGATTTTACCTCCCAGACATTAGGGGCTATAACTTGGCCTGCTTGGGTAGACATGTGGTAGACTGGACATGGGGTTTGAGTCGCTTTTCTAACTGGGACCTGGAGAGGGAGTTGATGTTACCCTGGAACCCGCTGGCTCTCTTCCATACTAAACCCTCCAAGCTCCCTCCCATAGTCAAATCATCCTTTTTTCTCCGGGATACCATTCTCACCTGGAGGATAATCCGCAAAAAGCTAGGTCTATCCTTTACTATGTCAAAGCATTTACCTATGTGGGATAACCCGGACTTTCCCATGGGGCGTGATAACCCTATGTTCCGAAGATGGAGGGAAAGGGGACTGGAATCAGTCGACCAGCTCATGCATATAGAAGGGAGGAGGTGGCTTACCCCTACTGAGTTACTCGCTAAATTCTCTCTCCCGGGATCGCACACATTGCCTGCCTATCAGTTACATCTTTTCTGTTCTAGCAGACTGAGGGATATTTCTAAGGAAGTTTTCCCAAATACATTTGACTCTCTTTTAGGGGCAAACAGGAATACATGCAGCCTATCTGGTCTTTACGGGGCTCTGAGGACCTTATTCTTGGTGAAACCTGACTCCCACGCTTTTCACTTTTGGAAACGACGCTTACAGGATGATCTGATCTCAGACAAGATCCTGGCTGGTCTCAAGGCTGTCCGCAGACACATTGTCTGTGAAAAGTGGAGGGAATCCTTTCTCAAGATTATTCACAATGCCATCTATGGCTTTAATCTCCCCCCCTCCCAAAAATTTCCAGATAGGAAACAACACTGCCCTAAATGTGGGTCATTCAAGACTGACTTATGGCACGGGATCTGGGAATGTGTTCAGGTACAGGCTTTCTGGGAAGACATAATTGCCTATATTAATCAACACTTTGCCATATCACTTGACAAGCACCATGATGTGCTGATTTTCCATTGCCCAAGGCCCCCGGAGACGGGTATGACTTGCCAAGATGGCACGGATGGGACGGTACAGACACCACGCCTCCCAGGAATAGTCCACATAGCCCTTGTGGTTGCGAAAAGATGCTTGCTTCAGGCCTGGCTTAAACCATCTCTTCCTCCTCTTTCACAAGTGGTGAGACAGTTGAAAGAATATCTCATCGCTGATAAACTGGAAGCAGAGAGGAAGAAGGAGGCACGCACACCAAGCTTCTTTAAGCGGTGGCGCACATTTATTGAGTCTCATCTTTCCGACAGAGAAGTCACGGCCTTGATGCAAACGTTTCAGTTCACAACATGGTATTGTAAAGAGGGACTTGGCGGCACCTTGGGTCGACTGCAGGTTTGTTGACTGAACATATCTTAGATAGCTGGGCTTCTCCCATGGCCCTATACGTTTAGGCCATACACTGATTCTCCGCTCCGTTCTCCCTCATAGCCATGACAAGGTCAAATTGGGAAGAGGCCGGGGGTTGCCCAAAACTTGAGTAGATTTTTTGGGGGTGAAGATGAAAAGGCACGTACACTAGATAACTAGTCAATTAGTTATCCAACTATATCTTTGTGTTCTATTTTGTTAGTCTGTTGTTGTCACGTGGTTATTACCTATTCTATACTACGGTATGTGAACCGTTTGCTGAGTACGGGGACTGGAAAGCCTTGGATCTGCTCCTTTCCGGAGTCGTACTCACCGGCAGAAACTACTTATGCTTTCTATTCATGACTTGACCATACGCCTTTGTTGATCTCTTTTGCCTGTGATAACTGTCATGATTTATGCCATAGTTCCACAGTTTTTCTGCTCATGCTGCGGTGTTACGAGCGTGACTTTGTATGTCTTGTCTACAAAAATTTGTTAAAAATTTAATAAAATATGTTCTAAAAAAAAAAAAAAAAAAAGAAAGCGAGGATCGCAAAGTCGGTGCTTATAAGAGAAAGACAGGAGGGTGGCTTAGCTTTCCCTGACATCAAAGCCTACTACTTAGCGGCAGTGGCAGCACGAGTATTTGACTTCTACCATCACCGATCTACGAAATTGTGGGTACGGTTAGAGGAAGATATACATACAGCTCCACTGGCCAATCTGCCCTGGTTGCCCCGAGCCGCCTTCCCGCTGAAGCTGATGCGGACACTCCCGTGGGTGGCGAGCCACACCTTCCAGGCTTGGAGGATATATGGCACCACCAGAGGTATCCTTCCTTCTGGTGGCCGTCTAACCCCGATAACAAGAAATCCTTCTTTGGGAATACATTGGCCCCCTATTGTCACTGCTGATGGCCATGATAGGAGATCACTACTGTTTTCTGACGTACTGACTTCGCAGGGGTTAAGGCCCATGACGGAGATAAGGGAGCTATTCCCTCTCCTCCCTGTGCCTTGGTTTAGCTATTTACAGATCATGCATTACTACGCATCCAATAAAATGGCACTGAAACTACACAGAGCCCTAACCCCCCTGGAAACACTGCTTTCCAACAGATCATCCGAAAGTCACCTAATCTCTAAAATATATAATATAATATAAATTGGTCATTTCATCCGTATCGGAGTCTGGCCGTGCTTATCAAAATAGCTGGGCGGTGGAACTTGGAAGGTCTATCTCAGAGGTGGATTGGCAGAAAGCAAATCTACTGGCTTATAAATCCATTGTGCCTTGCAGACTACAGGAGCTTCATTTTAAGATACTTTCCCGGTGGTATAGGGTGCCCACGCTCCTGCATAAGATCTACCCCCAGGTCCCCAACACCTGTTGGAGATGTGGAAACGCAGCAGGGTCCATGTCCCACATCTGGTGGTCATGCTGAATGATTCAGGTTTTTTGGGTGAAAGTCCTGCAGATAATCGAATTGGTGACGGGGATCAGATTGCAGAACGACCTGGCGGTAGTCCTGTTACAGGTTATCCCACTGCCCCTACATGTCCTTAAGGGTCACCTGCTTATCTTCATGCTAAGCGCAGCCAAAACCTTGATACCCAGGCTGTGGAGGTCGACTGACATGCCTTCTATATCATCATGGTTTAAGGAGATATCCTCCAGCCAGCAGATGGAGGAGATCCATGCGGATCACAACCAGCTGACTGGAAAGTACAAGGTCACGTGGGCGGATTGGGCGACTTTCTGTGGCTCACCGGAATATGTTGGGCTTATCGGCTCCTAGAATATTTTGCTGGCTTCTCGAAAAAAGTGATCCCGGCTGACTACAGGGACTATTGGGTAGTCTCCGAGACGGGTGTCATGTTGGTTGCCAGCTCTAACCCCCCCCCCCCCTCCGGGAGTACTTACTTATTTGGCCCTCTCTCCTCTCCTAGGTCTGGCTCAAGTTTCTTGTTTGGGTTTACGATGATAGGATGTTAAGTCTGTAGGGACTGATTTTCAAATGTTTTTTCCAATGGCTTTAGCTTTTCTATGGAAAAGTGTAATTGTTGATATTTTCTGTGATATTTTTGCTCCTCGAAAATATGACCTTGCCCTTCTTTCCTAATTCAGCAAAAAATGCAGTGTATCTTTTTCGTTTTCTTATTTTTGTACTGCTTGCTGTTCCCATTTATTGCTGATCACGGTACAATGTGAAGATGGTGATCTTATTGACAGATTATTCTTTGTGTATGAACAGTCATGTACCTAAATGTATATCACCATTGGTTATATTTCCGCACTGTTTTGTACTTGTTATTTGACTACTTAATAAAAAGCTTGGAATAAGAAAAAAAAAAGAGGTACAAGGCTGGGATCGAAGTTCTCTCCAGTCCCCGCTGTTGAAGGGAGGTGCTGGATGTAATGAGGTTTCCATTTCCAACATGGTGCGTTACTACCAAGCTGTGGCCGGATTTTCTGCTCTTTCATATTATTTGCATCTGGTAAGATCTTGCTCTTTGCTTTACTAGTGGTTGAATATATTTAGGTCATATTTTTAAGGATCATTATCATCAAACTTTAAAAGGGGATCTAAATTAAAAATATTAAAAAAAAATTTTTTAAGGAATTAAATCAAATTATTAAAATGTGGGTTTAGCTAACCTTACAAATTGAGTGATACAATGGTTGATTCCCTTTTAAAAATTCGTTTTAACTATAAATTGCCCTTTTTGGGGCCGAAAGATATTTTATTTTTATCTGTATATATATTTGTGGTTTTAATTTTAAAATTATAAAAATTTTAAATAATATATTTATAAATATATATATAATAATTAATATATATATTATATATATATTATATATATATATATATATATGTTTATATTTATAATATGGATAATGGTGATTGATGTGTTTTTTTAAATTTTTGTAGCGACAATAAAAAAAAAAGACCAAAACCTTACTCCAGAATAGAGAGTCTCAATGTACATTATTACATATAATTTAAGCACCAAGAATTCAATAAAGCAAAAATAATCACAAATTTATGTGCAGTTGATCGTCATGAATATATGAACTTTGTGGATGGATATATCCTTCAACTTGCATTTATTAAAAGAGGAAGTGGCGAGTAACAAAATTTTTGACTAAGTAAGCAGAAAGCTGAGACCTGACCCCCATATACCTTATGACTGATACATTGACTAGCTTCCTATTACGACTCTTCCCGGCAGTAACAAGTTTACCCTATGTTACTCCCAAAGACTGTTCTATGTTTAACTGTATACAGGAGGACTGGACACTGGCTTCATCTGCAAGTTTATGACACCTGCTGGAAAGAGTCAGATCCCTCTGGTAACAAGACATGATCTCCACAAGATCTTTAGAGGTGTTCGCTATCAAGATGTGACCAGCAGATCCTGGAAGTTGTGAGGTCGGGCAAACATGGAAAAGACTTGTTCTTTCCATGGACGGTACAATGTGGAGGTCGGTGGTACATGTCCCAGTAACATCCACGATGCCATGACCAAGGTTTCCAGAAGAACACTACACTGCCTCTGCTGTCTTCTCATTCTGCCCCCTGCTCCCAGGTAAGTAATGCATCCAGCCAACCACATGATGACCAGGACACTCCATGTGGGCAATTCTTGTGGTACACAGAAAAGTGGAGATTGTGTGAGGGAAGGTATCTAGAATATACAGTAGAGCAAAGATGTATGAAGGGGAGAGGTTATGGAGAGCATACATACCGTATATACTCGAGTATAAGCCGACCCGAATATAAGTCGAGGCACCTACTTTTGCCACAAAAAACTAGAAAACTTTTTGACTTGAGTATAAGCCTAGGGTGGAAAATGCAGCGGCTACTGGTAAATTTCAAAACTAAAAATGGATACTAATAAAAAGACATAGGCAGGTTATCTTTAATGTTTGCCCATAGGCTGGTATGGGAAGTTATAGGCAGTTTAATGTCCCCCATAGGCAGGTATAAGTCCCCTCATAGGCATGTATAAGCTATTATAGGCAGGTATGTGTCCCCTTATAAGCAGGTATTGGCTATTATAGGCAGGTATAGGCTATTATAGGCATGTATATGTCCCCTCATAAGCAGGTATAGGCAGGTAAAGGCTATTATAGGCAGATATATGTTCCCCCATAGGCAGGGCTTGTTTAAAAAAAAAAAGAAAAAAAAATACAAGTACTTACCTCACTCCTCCGCCGCTCCGACTCCCGAGCGCTCCGTCTTCTGGCATAGGCGGCGTGATGTCATCAGGCTGCACAGGCAGCTAGATGACATCGCATGAAGTATGCTTGCAGCCTTCCGGAGTTCTATTGCGGAGCAGAGAGCGTTTGCTCACTGCTCCACAATAGAGGCTACCGTGCTGTATGCGCTCCCAGGAGTCGCATACAGCCGAAGCGATCCCCGCCGGTGTCCGGGCCACAGCAGCGCCCGGACACTGTCGGCTTACTCAGTCTTCAGCTGTATGCGACTCCAGATGAGTCACGTACAGATGAAGTGTCCCTGCCAGCGCCCGGGCCATTGCAGCGTCGAGCGCCGACAGTGACTCGAGTATAAGCCGAGGACTGCTTTTTCAGCTCATTTTTTGGGCTGAAAAACTCGGCTTATGCTTGAGTATACCCCTTATAAATTATATAAATATCTATATATAAAAATAATATATATATATATATATATATAATATATTTTTCGTGTTTGTTCAGATTTTGGGATTTGGATGTCATCCTAGTCATTTTTTCATTAACAAATCACAAAATAAGCAGGGCCCTTTTTGTGATGGGAATTTGATTTGTTTTTAATCTGGAGTATGCAAGATATCCAAAACGCATAAGCAAAGTGGCAATCACCTGTCATATTTTTTTCTGACCTAAAATGCCCATTTTAATAGCTTTTCAATAAAAGCTTATTTTTTTTACCCAAGTTCTGGATTTTCACTTTGGATTTAATAATTTTTGGTGTACATTTAACTTAGCAGGTTTTTTAAAAAAGACACCCCTTTTTCCCATTTTCCCGATTTGTTTTGTCTTTTCTAAACAAATGTAGCCCCTGTAAGTTACCCACAAAGTCACAGCTATCATCCAGCCACGGCCTAGTTATCCCCACTATGCCATATTTTTCTTAAGAAATTATTAATTGCAGTTCATTAATTTTTTTGTGGGACCCCTGGGCATTGGTCCCCCAGAAAATTTAGGGGGGGTTTTTTTTTTTAATTTTTTTTTAACCCGCCCCTTAAAAAACTATTGGGGCCTTTTACAACGGCACGGGAACAAATACCGATCGGTTTTTTCCCGCCCGGGATTTGTACTTTTTATAAATCCCTTTGAAACGGGCCGCAGGGGGGCGGTTTTTTTCTGTGTTTTAGCCCCCCCCTTCACATGGGGCATTTTTCAAATTCCACCCAAAAAAACCGGGATGGAAAAATGAACAAGTTTATTTTTTCCCGGACCGCCGGCGGTTTTAAAAAACCACGGGGGAAAATGCCCCAGGGGGGGGGGGGGACGATGCACGGTTTTTTCCATTAAGGTCCGTGATAAAGTTTGTCAGCCGGTTTTCAAAACCGAAAACTGGCTGAAGAACCTGACCATGGGGACAAGGCCTTACACCCCTTCCCTCAACTTCACCATTTGATTTATTTCTAATTTCCAGCTCTTTATCTTCACTATCTTGCACACTGTATGAGTAGTTGCACGCTAAATTTAGAAACATTTAGAAATTTATTTAAAATTGTTCTACAATTTTTAGACACAATTTCCATTTGGTTTTTTGATTGTCCCGGCCATCTTTTCCTTAAGGGTTTTTTTTCCCTGAAGTTTTGGGTCCTTTTTACGGATCCTTTTTTAGGAGTGAAAACTTTCAAACCATAAAGCAATCCTAAAAAAAAGCAAGAGTTATACTTTATGTGGATCAATATTGCATGCTTTTCCCTTGCGTTTTAAAGGATTTTGTTTTCGGATACTTTTTTAGAGGGTTTTCTCCTCAAATTTTAAAAACAGGAAACCCCACCCCCCACGCCGAATGACTTCCAAATTTGTTTTTC
>JAODAL010057495.1:0-22644 GCA_025379985.1 Phyllomedusa bahiana
TTGCAATTGTACCTCCGCTAATACTATGTAAATTTATACGGCACGGGGACCTGTAATTGAAGCCCAAAAAACAATGGCGAAAATGCGTTTTTTTCACCTTTTTCATGGCCCAATGAGACACCTGTGTGCCCAAAATGCACAATACACCCCAAAATGAGATCTCTGAGGGGTGCTGAATCCAAAATGAGGCGACTTATGGAAGATTTCACCTGTTCTGGTACTTTATGGGCTTTGCAAATGAGACATGGCACCCACAAAAATCCGTGTTCTAGAAGCCAAATAGCGCTACCTGACATGAACGCCCTGCCATGCCCCCCAACAGCAGTTCACACCCACAGACAGGGTACTGCTGAAGTTGGAAGAAATTGTGTATCAAAATTTGGGGGCCTTTTTTCAAAAATTCCTTGTAGAAATTAAAATTGTTGATTGCTGGAAAAAAATATAACACCTGTGGGGTCAATATACCCACTGCACTCCTGGATATATTCCCTAAGGGGTGTAGTTTACAATACAGAGTCTTTTTAGGGGAGTTTATTAAGTTTTCGTATCTTTGGGTGTCTGCAAACCTGAAATGGCGCCTAAATAAAACCGTATTGAAAATTAGACCCCAAAATCCCGAAGGTGCTCCTCCTACTCTGAGGCTTCTAGTTGAGCCCAAGAGCGTACTAGGGCCATGGGATACCTCTGAATACAGCAGAACCTGGGGAACCAATATTAAGTTGCATTTCCCTGGTCAAATCGACCGTGTTCCTACGAATAATGGATGATAACTGAAAATCTGCAAATTTTTTTTTTCATTCCAAGAAAAACTTTATTGCCGCAGATAACGGAGATAATACAATCATGCATAATATAAAGGTTACTATAGACCCAATATAACAATGTTGTTATTAGTTGACGACCTAAGGTAAATTTACAACATTAAAGGAATACGATATGAAACTACTCCGAGAGTTTGTACAGGTAAGTTTTTTTTTTGTTTTGTTTTGTAGAATATAGAAGCAGTCCATCTTCTGATATGACAAACACTGGCGGTGAACAACGCTAACTAATCTCAGGACAGTCTAGAAGGTATAGAATTTCAATAAATCCTCAACAAGCCTGCAGAAAGAGGTTAAGGCATAGAAGTATCAAGCTAATAGGCACCTTTTAAGAGATGAGAGAAGTCACATCAGTCTCAGAGTTAGAGCTAGAGTAGCCTCTTTTAGAGTGACCATAAACTCTGCCACTTCAGTATACCCTGTCAATGCGGCAACATAACTCGGCATAAGGGAGAGATAAAACAGGGAAGGGGAGAGGTAAGAAAAAGCCAGTCGGTGCCATTGTCCCATCAGCTCGCTTCGTTGATGTCGGGTCGGTCACTAAATAGAATTATATTGATCTGTTTGGCAGAAGGTTAACCAATCATCCCAAACCTTGTAGAAGTTTAGGGAGTCATTGCATGAATCACTGCGTATTTCTTCCCACCTACAGATTTTATGCATCTCCTTAAACCAATCTGTGATTGACGGGCAGATGGTGGCGCGCCAGAGTCTAGGGACAAGTGTCTTAGCTGCGTTCAGCAGAGTTAGTATTAGACGATTTTTCAGAGAGCGATATGGCCCCCTTACCTTTAAAAACAGAAGGGTGATGGGGTCATTGTCTAACTTTTCCCCCTGTAATTAACTGAATCACATGGATCACCTTGCGCCAGAAAGTTTGCAGTAATTCGCACTCCCACCAAATGTGCAGCATGGTCCCCACCCCATTATGGCAACGCCAGCAAGCATTAGAGAAAGTAGGGTACAGAGAGTGCAGCAGAGCTGGAACTCGATACCACCTTGATAAGATCTTAAAGTTTAATTCCTGTACTTTTACCGCGACCGTGGTTCCTCGCAACCGAGCAAACACGTCCCCCCACTCCTCATCCGAAAATTCTCTCGAGAGCTCCTTCTCCCAAGCCTTTTGATAGGCGAATCGTGGAGTATCCTCCTTCCGGAGTAGCGAGTTATAAATTCTGGAGAGGGCATGAGGGGAGGGTGTTGATTGCAAGCACCAGCAATCAAATGTGGAGAGCGGACGGCATAGTGCAAGTGGGGTCTCATAAGTTGAGCAGAAACTGCGCAGCTGGTAATAGGTGGAGTCTGGCAAATCTTCCCTGCTGTGAAGAGGCAGCTAGTTCCGCGTAGGGTCTTAATGGTTTGTCTCTCGTATACATCTACCATTAACGCAAAACCACTGTCTCCCCCAACCCAATCCCACATGCCTCAGAGTTTCTGGGACTCCTGGTTTGCCTGATATGGGAGTGAGCGGACCCCCTGTCTGAAATATGTGCAGAGAGGACGGGTGGGCTCTACTAGTAAGGATGATAGTTTGCAAAATCAGTGTCAACTGGAGGGCCGATTTTTTAGGCAGAATGCCGTTTCAATCTGCACCCAGAGCTTAGATTTATAACCATGAAAGCCATCCAGAACCCGAACCATCACCGCTGCTAGGTAGTATCGTAGAAAATCTGGAAGGGAGAGTCCCCCTGCTATCCGAGGGGCAACCAATGTATTTCTAGACACTCTGGGGTGTTTCTCCCCGCCAGATGAACCCGGGTGACCAGTCCATTTACAGATTGTAGAAAGGATTTGGGGAGCATGATTGGAATTGCCTGAAACAAGTAAAGGAGACGGGGCAGGATATTCATTTTTAAGATATTGATGCGACCTATCCAGGAGAAGTCTTTTTTGTCCCACCTGGAAAGGTCTCCTTGAATTATCCTCAATAAGGGAAAGAAATTTAACTCAAATGTGTGTTTGAGGTCCGAAGGGACATGGACCCCCAGGTATTTAATGGACTTTATAGCCCAAGAGAAAGGGTATATTTCTTTTAGTCTGGTTACCACTTTGATGAGTTGTGAAACATTTAATGCCATGCTCTAGGCCATATTAATCTTGTGGTTGCTAAACCGTCCGAAGGAGTTCGGGTTTGCAAGAGTGAGGGGAGGGAAGTGTGAGGGTCTGTGATATACAGGAGAAGATCATCGGCAAATGCCGAACACTTGACCTGTATGTTTCCACATTTAATCCCTCTTATGGAGTCGTTTGCGCGAATATCCTGTAGCAAGCGCACCATAACTAGGGCATATAAAAGGGGCGAAAGCGGGCATCCCTGTCTAGTGCCATTGCAGATAGGAAGAGGGGAAGAAAGGGATCCATTAACTCTAATTTGCGCTATCGGGGGGTCATAGAGTGCTTTGATCTTTGCAAGAAGGGTCGGGCCCAAGGCCAAAAGTTTCGAAAGGTGCCTAAAACGGGAAAACTCCCAGTCCCCCCGATCAAAGGCCTTTTCGGCATCTAAATAGAGTAACATGCACGGGGTCTTTGAAGGGTGTACTTTGGTTTAAAAGTGTAAAAGTTTTTCAAGATTTTTGTCCCTAGTTTCCCCTCTTTTGGGACAAACCCCACTTGTTTAAAGGGTGTTATGAGGTTTTCTAACAGAGGATTTAGTCGTAGCGTGATCAGTTTTGCAAAGATCTTAGCGTCAGTGTTAATGAGGGAGATGGGCCTGTAACTCTGACAAAGGGTCGGGTCCTTACCGTCGTTGGGGATGACAGTAATGTAAGCTTTCAAAAATTCAGGGTTAAAGGGAGAGTCGTTTGAGACCGTATTGAAAGTATACAAGAGAGAAAGAGAAAGTTCTTCTCTCAGGACCTTATAGAACTTGGCTGTGAAGCCATCCGGGCACGGGCTTTTCCCAGCCGGTAATGACCCAATGGCAGCTTGAAGTTCCGCCTGGGAGAAGGGTTCATCCAGCGAGCTTAGTACCTCTATCGATATAGGGGGCAGGGCTGTTTTTCGCAGATACTCTTGCCGATCCGTGTGATGTTCACCCGAATCCTGCTTGTCAGCGGGTTTAGGTAAATGGTAGAGGCCTGAGTAGAACTCATGAAACACATTTAGAATATCTTGAGTCAAGTGCTTCGTCTGGCCACTATGGGTCTTAATCTGGGGGATAAACCATGCTGCTCTCCTCTCTCCTAATGCACGTGCAAGATATCTACCGGGTCTATTGCTCCATTCATAAAATATTGCCGCTCGAGTTTGGCAATATCGCCTGTGTTTCCGCTCCATCTAGGAAAGGACCTCGTGTCGCAATTGTATCAGCTGTCTACGGTCAACTTCCGACCCTGAAGACTTATGTGAGTTCTGCTGCATGAAGCTCCTCCAATCGTGATTTAAGTTTGGCGGCTGCCTCACGTTTCAAGCGAGCTCCATGTTTTATCAGTATACCTCGAAGAACACACTTCATCGCCCCCCATTGTGTCTGAGAGGACGTACAATCTTCCTGGTGATTAACACAGAATTCCCGAATACCATTTTGGAGCTCTTGCAAACATAGAGCATCCTGTAAGAGGGACTTGTTCAGTTTCCAGGCAAACGGGGGTAGACGAAAGTGTGGGAGATCAAGACAGCAAGATACAGGTGCGTGGTCGGAGTAGGTCATAACATCAATCTTTGCTTCCACCGCGCACGAGAGAAGAGAGTGCTGAAGGAAAACAAAATCTATGCGACTGTATGATTGATGCGGGTTTGAGTAGAAAGAGTAATATCTCTCTCCAGGGTGCATCAACCTCCACACGTCCGTTAATTGGATGTCATGTAGTAAGTGTTTAAATTTGTTAAGCAAGCGCAGTGGGACCGTTGACCTCCCTGTGGAGTTATCAAGAGACGGCTGAAGAGTGAGATTAAAGTCCCCGCAGAGTATTACTTGCCCCTGGGCGAAATTAGTCAGGTCATCGAGAGTTTTGGTCAGGAAGGAAATTTGGTTATGGTTTGGCACATATGTATTGGCTATAGTATATGTATGTCCTTGGAGGCTGCACTTCAAAAAGATGGCTCTCGCGTCAGTGTCAGCTCGTGTCTCTAACACCGTAAGGGGGAGAGATTTGTGTATCAGGATAGCTACCCCTTTCGTCTTTTGTGAAGTGTTACTACTGTGGTACCACATAGGGTAATATTTGTTTTTTAATACCTGGGCATGGTCCTGTAGTAAATGTGTCTCCTGTAGGCAAACTATATGGGAGTGATTTATGTAAATGGTATAATATTTGTGACCTCTTTTCAGTGATGTTAAATCCCTTAACATTAAGGGATGTCACTTTGAGGTTATGCATTAGAAAGAGTACTAAAACACTCACCCCTGTTAGGATATGAAGACAAAGTCCATGGCTGATGGGATGGCACCGACCGGCTTGAGAGAAAAGGGAGAAACCTATAACAAGACAGGGGAGCACAAAAAGGTCTATGTCATAGACCACAGCATTACATTGTGCAGACTACTGGCTGCATGTAGCCAAAAAAGAAGCATGGCCAAAAACAGCAATCGGGGGTCAATGTGACCAAGGTGGGAAGATGAAACAACCATCACTAAATCCCCGTCATGTGAGAGAGTTCCGAACGGCAGGAAGGCTAGGCTGGTGTTAAAAGGCACTTCAATGCATCCGAAGGGTTAGTCAGGCAAGATAGCTATTCACAGAGCCATCAAAATTTCCCATACTCAATCCATGAACAGTCATGAAGACTCTGCCTCAATGGAGTGAATCAGGACGTAGAGCCGAGTCCTCAGGTGTTCTACGTCTTCGATTCAGGCGCTGTGTCTTGGGAGAAGTTGTAGGAGACGGGCGACGGATGGCCCGTTGTTTGCCAGGGGAGTTCGGTATCCCTGCTGAGTCTACAGCGGACGACCAGTCTGGGAGGTCCACCCGAGGTAGACCCAGAGCTGCAGTGAAGGCTGGCATATCAGCTGGAGAGCGGAAAGACAATAGAGAGTCCCCCTTTTTCACTTGTAGTGCAAATGGGAAGCCCCAACGATATTGAACTTGACATTCCTGAAGCAGAGCGAGGAGGGGTTTGAGTGCTGCTTGCATACGCAGTGTTCTCCTTGATGGATCTGGAAAGAGGCCGATTCTCACCTTGTCATACATGACAGTCTGCATTAGGCGTGCCTTTCGTAGAATTTCTTCTTTAAGGTTATAGTAATGAACCCTACATATGATGTCTCGGGTCCTGGCAGGGTCTTGGCTCTGCGGGCGTAGGGCTCTGTGCGCCCGGTCGAATTCAATGTAAGTGTCTTCCGGTCTCCCCAGTATGCGGTTAAAGAGCTTAGTCAGCGTAGGTATGAGTTCAGATGTGCGAACCTCCTCGGGCATCCCCCGTAGCCTGATATTATTTCGCCTGCTACGGTTCTCTAGGTCATCGAGTTGTGTAGCAAGATGGTTCTGACGTTCGACTTGGGCAGCAAGGGTGGTTTGAATTTCAGAAATAGTGAGAGCTGTGGAGTTTTGTTGTTTTTCCAGGTTCTGGTACTTATCTTGGAGTTCTGACACTGCAGTTTGGACTGGTTGTAGATCTTGTTTCCACGCCTGTCTCAACTCCTGCCCTAGCTGCCTCATGTCTGCTTTGGAGGGTAGTAAAGTGAGCAATGCCTGCAGTTCAGGATGAGCAGCCAACGCTTGCATAGCATTGTCTGGCGATGCCGTCAGCGGTGAGCCATTAAAGGGCCCCTGTCTAGATGGGGATGAGGAGCCAGACTGTTCCATGCACCCTGGTGACGAGTGTGCCATGTTTTCTCCCCATGTTGGTGTACCAGGGTTTGAGAGCCAGCTTTCCTCCTGGGTGTAGTGGAGCTTTTGTTCTATAGGCCGCCGGCCAACCATCATCCCTGTGGTGGGAGAGCGTGTTATGGGCTCAAGGTCCCCCTCCCTGGGTAAGTCCCGGGATTTGGTGCCAAAAGTTTGCTGGCTGGCACGTTCTAGGAATAGATTGATGTCCGAGCATCGAGCGGTTGAGCTCAGTGAGTTTAGGCAAGTTAGTTTCCTTTCTGGGCTAGGCAGAGTAGGGGCCTGCAACAGTCAGATCAGGTTTAGGGCCCTGGTTTAGCCGGTCCAGTCGCAGCCATTCCTTCTCGCTGTGCATAGCATGGGAAACCGTTGAGGTGTATCCCCCTCTGTAGACTGAGTGGGGGTCCGGGGTGACTGCATGGCTCATTTAGCCCACGGAGTAGCTCACCGATGAGGCACCATTAGCCTCTCCCAGGCCTGGTGCCTGAGTGTCACACTCACCCTCCCGGCTTCCCAGAGGGGAGCATTCTGCTGCCCAGTTAACTGAAGAGTCCAGGCTAGCAGCCTGCGTCATTCCCTCTTGTCCCCTACCCGCTGTTGATTTCCACTCCTCAAGGTGTGACTCTTGTCCCTGATTCTACCACTCCTCTGGGTTCAGGAGAAGTTTTTGCCCTGGGTCCCCCAAGCGTCCCACCAGGGTCCGGCCGATCAGCATTCCTTGTCCCTGTGATGGCGGGCGCTCTGTCACGAGGCTGCTCAAGATGGCGGGTGGTGCCGCTGCAACGGTGCCCGGGCTCCGACTCGTACCCACGGGGCTTCTCTGCGCTGCCTCCGTATCACCCGTGGACCGGGCCGCATTCAATCGGGAGTCCCACTTAGTGTTATGGGGATTCTGGGCCGGGATCAAGAGGGGTACCTCTGTGGGTGACAAGCCCTCGCTGCACTGGACGCCCCGTCGGGCTTCCCCGCTGCTTTCTCCGCTCATTCGGGCGTCTGCTGCACTCTTGGCAGGTTCCGGAGGTGATGTCGCCAGAAGGTCCTTTGCTGCCGGCCACAGGTAAGTGCCTCCGGTTTGCTGAGGGCTCGAGCTGCGGCTATCTACCACAAGACGAGTAGGCACCGGAGAAGATTGCGCCGAGGCGCGGGTTCAGCGGGAAGGAGGATCATCCCCACTCAGATCCTGGAGAGGCCAGTAGTTGTTCAAGATGGGGATGTCGCCTAGAGAAGGGGAGTCTTGGGGAGTCTAGGAGCCTTTTTCTGCCTCTTAGGACTCATTTTCGTGCCTTCTTTGACTGGTTTTGCAGCGTCTGGAGCTCTAACAACTTGCGACCGTCTTCCTCACATGCTAGGCCATTCCCCCCTGCAAATTTTGAAATGTCGCCTCCACTTTTATTTCTGTGAAATATCTAAAGGGTTAACAAATTTCATAAACACTGTTGTAAATATTTAGAGGTGGAGTTTTTTGTTTTTTTTAGATGGGGTCATTTATAGGGGTTGCTAACATACAGGCTCCTCAAACCCACGTCAGAACTGGACCGGTCTCTTAAAAAAAAAAAAAAGTATATTGCAAATTTTCTAGAAAATGTGAATAATGACTGCTACATTTCTCAGCCCCCTAATGTCATATAAAAATAAAAAAGACATTTAAAAAATGACGCCAACCTACAGTGGACATAGGGCAGATGCTAACTATAAACTATTTCTAGTGGAATCACCATCTGTCTTAAATGCATAAGATTAGAAAGTGCAAATTTTTCACAATATTTTGAATTTTTTTTATTTTTTACAAATAAGAAATGTTTGGGCCAAAATTTCTTATTATTTTAAGGCACAATGTGTAACGAGAAAATCTCTGAGTCACATGGATAGGTAAACGCGTCAAAGTTACTCTCACATAAGGTGACACGTCAGATTTCCAAATTAGGGCTCTGTCAGGAAGGTCAAAAATGGCTGCATCACTAACGGGTTAAGACAAATGGGTCTCTACCACCCTACTAGTTTTGTTCTTTATGTCAAGTTAGACCCAAATTCAAGTGATTTGAATTTCGGTTAAAGGCGCAAAACAACCACCACAAGCTAAACGACCACAAACAACCGCACAAACCAACAGCCGCCACCACCGACACTAGAATCCACAACATATAATAAATCAACCTCAACCCTAGACTAGGGCTATGGTACTCACTGTGTATCAATGGGTATCTTACCTTTCAGAGCTACTTTCACCTTTGACGTCTCTATGTTTCCACCTCATAGACGGAATCAAGAGAAAAAGGAAGCAACAGTCAGACCGGAAGCTAAATTACAGCAAGAGTGACTCGAGGCCTAGAGCACAGGTGTCACACAAGGCCCGTGTGCCACATAAAACACTAGGTGGATGCAACAATGGAAGAAATTACTTTTTAACCGTGTAAATGTTTTAGCTTGAAAATACAATGTGCAGCCGGCTAGTTTAGACTGTGAGACAAAACCAGAGACCTCCACATTGTCTGCAACACTGGGTAAATGTAACGTGCAAATTAGACTCACCCAGAACTGATACACCTGTGTTGGCTCTGTGCTACTGCTGCTCTTTACACATCACTTTACAGGAACGGTAAGGTTCTGACATCCTTGGAAGCCATCACCCCCAGCAGAGCAAAAATGTCATCTCACAATTGGCAATGCTACAGTCACTATCCAAAATGAGAAGACTTGTAAAATAAAGAGAAAATAACAGGTGCACCATTCAGCTATCATTGTCCTCCTTGCATGATATGTTGTGTCTGCAGGTTTAGCTCTCCTGGATGATGCAATTGTCTCCTCAGGTGGGAAAGTTCCCTTCTCCAGAAACCCCACATAGGCTTATTCAGTGAGAAATATAATTTTATCTTGCATCTATTATTGATACAATTACAGTAAATCTCTTCCATTCCTGAAAGCAGATATAATGTATCACATAATGTAACTGCTGTGGGAAAGTCCATAGATCAATGCTGACTCGCAACAAAGAATGTGGAAAGTATTCATGCTTTAGTCAATCAAGTCGATAGTCCAGATGGTAAAGGGCTGAGACCAGGCTCCAGGATGAACCGAGCAAACGTTTCGGGAGACTCTGCTTCCTTTCTCTCTGTATTTGTCTAGTAATCGGCCGGCGCGTGTAACACAAAGAGTTTCCTGCTCTTCACATTAGTTTCCAATCAAAACTACTAATGCTCCATCTGCTGGGCCTGCTTAGCTCCCGTCCATCTAAATTGTGGCACCATTGAAGGTCTGTGCCCATTTGTGGTATTAGAAGGTATGGAAGGGAGATGTAACTTGCCGGTGTGGTGCCAAACAGGGGAACTAGCCAAGCCTTTTATCTGCATCTTCATTAAAGGGAACCTATCACATAAATTATGCCCCCCTTGCTGAGGACAGCACATGCTAGTGACAGACATGCTGTTTACAGCGCTGTGTCCCTTATTCTGTAAGATTCGGGAGTTTCACAGCATTTGCTACTTAAATCAGCCAGAAAAGAGTCCAGCTTATTCATGAAAAGAGTCAGTTTAATTAATGACCCCCCCCCCCACCTGAGGCTTGCTCCTCCCACCTGTCAGCTTATTAACCTATTACTTTCAATATGTAGAAACACGTGAATAACTGTCAAGTGGGAGGGGCTAGCCTTGCTTGGGTGGGGCCATCACCTGCTCATGAATAAGCTGGACTCTTATGGCTGCAAACTGCCAGATTTCAGCATTAATTGCTCTGAAACGTCTGCATCTTACAGAATAAAGGGACAAAGCGCTGGAAACAGCAGGTCTGTCATTAGCTTGTGCTGTCCTCAGCAAGGGGGGCATAATCTATATGACTGGTTTGCTGTAAGAGGACTAGTCATGTCTTCCATATAAGTTCAAGTAAGTACAGGATCCTCTATGGCCATGAGGTGGTTCATTGAGGACCTTTAATGGGAATAAGCCCGCTACACAGATCCTTACCGAGACCATGAAATCATATACGCATATGTCATCTCATGTGTCAGTAATAATAATAATCTTTATTTATATAGCGCCAACATATTCCACAGCACGTTACAATTTGGAGGGTGTAGGTACAGACAAAAATACATAGATTACACAATGAAAAGCTACTTACAGATGAGACACAAGATGTGTAAGCTCGCAAGAGCTTACAATCTATTAGGGTGTAGGGTGAGTTGAAGGGTGACAAGTGCTAGGTTTACAATGGTCCAGCCATGTGACATAAATATGGGGTTGTTTTATGTAGAATTCAGATGAACCGGCCACCCTGACAGTACATCTACAGGAGGGCAGTAAAAAAGCACTAAAAAGCTATGAGATTAAAATAGAAGCTGAAAAAGCAATGATAAAGACAGCAAAGATGGAGACAAAAGTGATGCCAAAAAGCGTAAAACTAACCCCAACATTTTTTTGAACTTTATAAAACAACAAAAGGGTATTTGAAAATTAGTGAGGGGGATGTTGTAGAGGGCAATGAGGAGAAAGCAAATCTATTAGGCTTGGTTCACATCTGCTCCGGAGGTTCCATTAATAGGGTCCATCGGGCATCGTGGGTGTTTGTTGTGAATGGATCTCATTGCTTCAGTTTTATACCTCTGCGACAGAGGTCCCAAAAGGAATATGCGATGTGGATGTGTACCAGGCATTAAACTATTTTTTCTCTACCACATGTACAGAGAAAAATTACCTTCCTGTTGATGGGCAGAGGGATGAGGTAAACTCCACCTTATGTGTTTCTGGTCTAACCCAGGAATAAGTGCTGCTCCGCCTTAAGAAGATTAAAATAGACAAATCAGCAGGTCATGATGGTATACACTTCTGGGTCCTAAAGGAATTACGTCATGTGACAGGCCCCTATTCTTAATATTTATGGACTGTATAGTAACCGGGTATGTCCCAAAGGATAGGCGCATAACAAATGTGGTACCAATATTCAAAAAGGGGTCAAAAAGAGATCCCTGAAACTATAGGCTGTTAAGTGTCACCTCGGTTGAAGGTAAATTGTTTGAAGATTTTCTGAGAGATGCTCTCCTGGAGTATCTCACTTAAAATAAATGTAAAACACCGTTGCAGCATGGGATTATGAAGGATCGGTCCTAACAAATTAATCTCATCAGCGTCTATGAGGAGGTCAGTTCTAGACCGGATCAGGGTGAGGAATTGGATGTTCTAGATTTTTCTAAAGCATTTGATACTGTGCCACATACGAGGTTGGTAAGTAAAATGAGAATGTTTGCACTGTGGGAAAATGTGTGCAAGTGGTAAGCAACTGGCTCAGTGATAGAAAACAAAAGGTGGTGATTAATGATATATACTCAGACTGGATCCCTGTTATTAGTGGGTAACACAAGGATCAGTATTGTAGGGGTCACGGGTACTACAGGGTTTCACAAGGGGCAGGGTTGGAGATGTCACTCCTTCTACAAGGGACCCCAGCGGACAGTCATGGGCACTATCTTTTACTATATTCATTAATGACCTTACACATGGATTGCACAGTAGAATATCGATCTTTGCAGATGATACTAAGCTCTGCAACATAATCAACACAACAGAGGATAATGTTTTATTATAAAGGGATCTGTTTAATTTGGAGGCCGGGGCAGAGAAGTGGCAGATGAGGTTTGACACGGATAAATGCAAGGTTATGCAAATAGAAAGGAAAAATCCATTCCATGATTACTTGTTAAACGGAAAAAACTATACGAAAAACTGAAACAGAGAAGGAGTTGGGAATCTTGGGAACAAAAAAAAAAAAACGACAAATCATATATGCCACCTTATAAACACACTGAAAACTGATGCTGGACAAGGCAGGCATGAAATGCATTTGTGATAAAAAACCCTTTGAGTGACGTACCTACAGGGGCCACAGCAGCCCACAGGCCCCCCTCGCCACACAGCTGCATCGCTGGGTCACACAGACCCTGTGATAAAGTGCTCACAGCCGCCGCCTGCACGGTGCAGGCAGAGACTGAGGCTAAGCTTAGCCCACTGAAGGCAGAGGCGCGATGCAAGGGACTTTGTTTAGGAACACTATCCTGCCTTAGTCTGCTGTGTGGCTGTGACTGGAATAACTGGAATGCTGACCACTGCCATGTCTGCATTCCATCTTGCTGGGTTGAAGTAAAGGAGGCCTCTGCTGACAACGGATTTGCACCGTTCACCCTTGGCCTCTTGCTTGTCAGTTCTGCACTGCACATCATCCACCGCAGGCATTTAAGGGAGAAACCGGGGGAACAGCTACTACCATCATCATCCTCCGCAGTACAGAGCCTCCTTCACTGGTGCAGGAGCAGGAGAGGCATGACAGGTGCAGTTGATAAGAGTGTTAGCCACCGTGACCAAAGTAACAGACTCAGCAATTACTACCACTGCTTCCAGCCCTCTCCTCTGCCCCTCTCTGTGCCCGGTTCAACACACTTGCCCACCAAAAATTATACAATTAAAAACATTAATCCCACAAAAAACAAGCCGTACACAGCTCCTATACACACATAAAGTTATGGCTCTCAGACTATTACAATGCAAAAACCTTTTTTCCTTTTTGAATAAAAGTGTTATTATGGTTTAAAATCAGTAAAACGAAAAACAATATACAAATTGGGTATCGATGTCATCTTATCGACCTGCTGAGTAAAGCTAGCCCCGGATAAAACCGCCGGTGCCCCAAACCTCGCTGGGCTCCAGGCTGGACACTGGACACACATACAGTTGGAGGCTTCTGTGAAGCAGAGAGCGAGTGCTCAGGGCTCTGCAGAGTACTCCAGCAAACCGCAAGCAGGCTTGCAGCTCTCTGAAATATCCAGCACAGGTGGTGTGATTATGCCATTATGCTGCCTACGCGGCATGATGTCGTCACGCCGCCTGTGCCAGGAAGACGACTGAGCCCAGTGGGAGCTTCAGGGAGCGGGGGAAAGGTGAGTACTGTTATTTTTTATATGCCCTATCACCTGCCTAGCTATATACGGGGGGCCATATCACCTGCCGAGCTATATACGGGGGGCCATATCACCTGCCTAGCAGTATACTGGGGGGCCATATCACCTGCCTAGCTATATACGGGGGTCATATTACCTGCCTAGCTATATACGGGGGTCATATTACCTGCCTAGCGGTATACTGGGGGCCATATAACCTGCCTAGCTATATACAGGGGGCCATATAACCTGCCTAGCTATATACGGGGGGCCATATCACCTGCCTAGCTATATACGGGGGGCCATATCACCTGCCTAGCTATTAAGGGTGCCATATCACTGCCTAGCTATATAGGGGGCCATATCACCTGCCTAGCTATATACGGGGTGCCATATCACCTGCCTAGCTATATACGGGGGGCCATATCACCTGCCTAGCTATATACGGGGTGCCATATCACCTGCCTAGCTATATATGGGGGGCCATATCACCTGCCTAGCTGTATACTGGGGGCCATATCACCTGCCTAGCGGTATACTGGGGCCATATCACCTGCCTAGCGATATACTGGGGGCCCTATTAGCTACCTATCTATATACTGGGGGCCCTATTACCTACCTATCTATATACTGGTGGCCCTATTACCTACCTATCTATATACTGGAGGCCCTATTACCTACCTATCTATATACTAGGGGCCTATTACCTACCTATCTATATACTGGGGGCCCTATTACCTACTTGTCTATATACTCTGGACACTATTACCTACCTGTCTATATACTGGGGGCCCTATTACCTACCTGTCTATATACTGGGGGCCCTATTACCTACCTGTCTATATACTGGGGGCCCTATTACCTACCTGTCTATATACTGGGGGCCCTATTACCTACCTGTCTATATACTGGGTGCCCTATTACCTACCTATCTATATACTGGGGGCCCCATTACCTGCGTATTTACTGGCAGCACTATTACCTATATACCTACTGGGGGGACCCTATTACCTATCTACAGACTGTAGGACCCTATTATCTATATACCTACTGGGAGACCCTATTACTTCTAAATCTACCTACTGGGGAACATATAACCTCTATACCTACCTACTGGGGAACATATAACCTATATACCTACCTCATAGGGGCCTATAAAGGAGCTCCCCATCCCACACAGCAGGCACCTGGATTTTCTATCATAGAAAAGCCAGTTGCTGTGGGGATGGGGCATCACCATGCTTGCCTGTATAAACCCCTATTAGGAAGAGAGCTATAACTCCACCCCTCCCCCCCCCCCCCTCCAGAAGGTAGATATATAGGTGCTGGAAAAATTAGGATTGTACGATGTTTGTGTGGCAAATTCTGCAGAGACGAGTGGTGGCCGGGAGAAGTCATCATGGTGATTTGGACCAGATGGAGAAGAGAAGGGAAAGTGAACGATCAGAAAAGACGTCTCCTGTGAGTCACTAAATGTGACTGCAGTGTAACCACTTATATTTCTGCAGAGTCTACATACAACTAGTATCTACCACTATATGGTCACTGTATGGTGGTAATATATGTCTGCAGAGCCTGTGTACAGTTGAGAGTCACATGTGGTGGTTGCATTCAGTCATAGTCTGGAAGGATTATTTGATCCTTAAGTAGTAATAGTTTTGGGTCTTGGTTTTGTAGAAGTTTTTTTGTTTTTTTTTAGTAACAATGATTCGTATATTTGCTCTATGTATCGGTGTATTATTTGGTTACTGTTATTTATAAGGTATCACAACACTGTCATATGTAGGTGAGAAAGCTAATTTGTCATCGCTAATTTTCATTGTACAGTGACTGCTGAGGAGATAGATAGGATCTATGTGGAATATGCGGAAAATTAGTGACATAGGTTTTTTTAAAACAAAATACATGCTGCAGTTCACAATGTGGCATGAAAAATGCTATGTGTAAGCAGCCCTACTGAGCAAAACATAACAAAGAGGCCCGGGATGCTTTAGGGCCCTAGCAAAGCTCCTGTAACATGTCATTTATATAGCACAGTAACCACCGTTAAAAATCCCTACCAGAATTGCTGAGTTTTGTTCAAAACGTCTCACAAAAACCTTAATAAAAAGTGATCAAAGTGTCATATGCACCCAAAGTGGTACTAATAAAAATGTCAACTCATCCCGCAAAAAACAAGCCCATAATCAGCTCTGTATACAGAAAAATAAAAAAGGTTACGGCTGTCAGACCATGAAGACATAAAAAAGCTATTATTTATAATCGCATTTCTATTGTGTAAAAGTAATAAAACAAAAAAAATACATAAAATTTATATCCTTGCAATTGCTCCGTCCGCATAATATTATGGCAATTATACGGCACGGGGAACGCTGTGAAGTTGAAGCCCAAAAAAACAATGGCGAAAATGCGTTTTTTTCACCTCATTTTCATGGCCCAATTAAACACCTGTGCACCCAAAATGCACAATACACCCCAAGATGAGATCTCTGAGGGGTGCTGAATCCAAAATGAGGCGACTTCTGGAAGATTTCACCTGTTCTGGTACTTTATGGGCTTTGCAAATGAGACATGGCACCCACAAAAATCAGTGTTCTAGAAGCCAAATAGCGCTACCTGACATTTACGCCCTGCCATGCCCCCCAACAGCAGTTTACACCCACATATAGGGTACTGCCGAACTTGAAAGAAATTGAGTATCAAAATTTGGGGGCCTTCTTTCCAAGATTCCTTATAGAAATTAAACATTTTCAGCTAAAATTGCCAATTTTTTGAAAAAATGAAACACCTGTGGGGTCAATATACTCACTGCACCCCTGGATATATTCAGTAAGGGGTGTAGTTTACAATATGGGGTCTTTTTAGGGATGTTTATTAAGTTTTCGCGTCTTAGGGCGTCCGCAAACCTGAAATGACGCCTAAATAAAATCGTATTGATAAGAAGACCAGAGTCCGGTAGGTGCTCCCCCTACTCTCTGAGGCTTCTGGTTGAGCCCAACAGCGCACTAGGGCCACCTATGGGAGATCTCTGAAAATGGCAGAACCTGGGGAATCAATATTAAGTTGCATTTCCCTAGTCACATCGACCGTGTTCCTATGAATAATGGATAACAACTGAAAATCTGCAAATTTTGAAATGTCGCCTCCACTTTACTTTTATTTCTGTGAAATACCTAAAGGGTTAACAAATTTCACATATACTATTGTAAATACTTAAAGAGGTGGAGGTTTTTTTTTTTAGAAGGGGTCATTTATAGGGGTTGCCAACATGCAGGCTCCTCAAAGCCATGTCAGAACTGGACTGGTCTCTAAAAAAAAAGTAAGGGGGACATGTATGAATTCGAATGTGTATGGTTTTCATACTTGGCGCCGACAACCCAGTTCTAGCTAGATATAGAAGAGTGTAGAATACAACAGTGAAGATTTTTGGCGCATTACATAGAGCTTAATGCGCCAAACTTCTCTCGAAGTTGGGCGCATTACACTCTATGCCCATACAAAGTTTGGTGCATCAAGCTCTATGTAACGTGACAAACTTTGTATGGGCATAGAGTGTAATGCGCCTTACTTTGAGAGACATATGAAGGAAGGCGCTTCAAAGTGAATTAGTGCATTCATTATATTCAGTGTCTAATGCACCTGAATGTATGAAAGTAGATTTTGTGCGATTAAAAATGGCGTCTAAAGTTCCCCGCCCTTCGCCTGTGTTTGACGCATAATGAAACTTTGGCGCATTAGTAATGCCCCAATCATGTATAAAGGTTATAGACCGGCTGGAAATAAAAGAAAAGTCCTTAGAATCGCATGTCAGTGAATAGAAACTATGGTAGTGATCTTGCTTGGTGGATCAAAGGTCCCAGCAAGATCTGTGCTGTGTCTTGTTTTATGTAGAATAAAGGGGAGAGCAGCAAAAGTAAAATTTCAAATTTAATGTAGTAAAAGAAAAAAAAAAAAATCTGAACACCATCAGTAGGTTATTTAATGTAAAGTTAGTTTTAGATTCTATAAATTTTAAATGCATTTTATAGGAGATATTTTGATATTTTAGGGATATTCTATATTTTTATATTATTTTTGTATGAAAACATTATTTATTAAGTATAAATAATTTAATTTTATATAGTTTGATAATTATCATAAATTACTTTTTATTATTGTACTGGTGGAAGTTGGGAAATAAGGGACATTTTGAAGTGTATTTTTGCTGCTCCCACCCCTTATTCTACATACAGCAAGAGCCAGCACAGCACAGGCAAGCAATATCACTACCATTGTTTCTATTCACGGTCATGCTTTTCTAATTACTTTTCTATCTAGCCTCTACAAATGTTTGGCGCATTACATAATAATAATAATCTTTATTTCTATAGCGCCAACATATTCCGCAGCACTTTACAAATTCAAGGGTAAACATACAATCATTACACATTAAAAGTACTTACAGATGAGACACAAGGTGAGGGCCCTGCTCCCGAGAGCTTACAATCTGTAAGGGTTTATGGGTGAAACATACGGTAAGAAGTGCCAAGTTTACAATGGTCCGGCCATGTTTCATAAATAGGGGTGGTTTACATGAAAAATGGATGAACCTGCCCCCCTGACAGTACATCTATATACAGATAAGTGCCTGTGAGTGCCCAAGTGCAGGGAGTGACAGATGTGTGTGATAGCAGTTAGGGATCTTGGTGGGCCAGACCGAGAAGATGTATTTTCAGGGCCCTCTTAAAACTGTGAGGGTTGTGAATGTGCCTGATCGCCCGCGGTAGCATATTCCAGAGAATTGGTGCCGCACGTGTGAAATCTTGTAGGCGGGCATGGGAGGTTCAGATGATTGAGGAATGTAGTCTGATATCATCAGCAGAGCGGAGAGCACGGGTAGGGCGGTAGACAGAGATGAGGGAGGAGATGTAGGGTGTGCAGCACTGTGGAGAGCTTTATGGGTGAGAGTGCTGAGTTTATACTGTATCCTGTACTGGATGGGCAACCAGTGCAGTGACTGACACAGGGTAGAGGCATCAGTATAGTGGCTGGAGAGAAAGACAAGCCTGGCTGCTGCATTCTGGACAGATTGGAGAGAGGAGAGTTTGCAGAGAGGGAGACCGATACATACATAGAGCTTATTGCGCCAAACTTTGTATGGGCATAGAGTGTAATACGCCAAACTTTGACAGAAGTGTGGCGCATTAAGCTCTATGTAATGTACCAGAAATCTACATACTGTTGTATTCTACACTCTATTTAGAACTGGGTTGTCGGCGCCAAGTAAAACAAAAAATATGCATTTGAATTCGTACATGTCGCCCTAAATGTATATTGCTAATTTTCTTGAAAATGTGAAAAATGACTGCTATATTTCTAAGCCCCCTAATGTCGTATAAAAAATATAAAAGACATTTAAAAAATTATGCCAACCTACAGTGGACATATGGCAGATGCTAGCTATAAACTATTTCTAGTGGAATCACCATCTGTCTTACATGCAGAACTTGCAAATTTTTCACAATATTTAGAATTTTTTTTTTTTTTACAAATAAACAAGGAATGTTTGGGCCAAGATGTCTTATTAATTAAAGGCACAATGTGTAATGAGAAAATCTCTGAATCACATGGATAGGTAAACGCGTCAAAGTTATTCTCACATAAAGTGACACATGTCAGATTTCCAAATTGGGGCTCTGTCAGAAAGGTCAAAAATGACTGCTGCACTAAGGGGTTAAGGCAAATGGGTCACTGCCACCTTACAATAAAAGTAACAGTGCTCCCTACTAGTATTGTTCTTAATGTCAAGTTAGACCCAAATTCAAGTGATTCGAATTTCGGTTAAAGGCACAAAACAACCACCACAAGCTAAACGACCACAAACAACCTCAGAAACCAACAGCCGCCACCACCGACACTAGAAACCACAACATATAATAAATCAACCTCAACCCTAAAATAGGGCTATGGTGCTCACTGTGTGTCAAGAGGTAACTTACCTTTCAGAGCTGCTTTCACCTTTGACGTCTCTATGTTTCCACATCATAGACGTAATCTAGGGAAAAAGAAAGGGACAGTCAGACTGGAAGTTAAATTACAGCAAGAGTGACTAGAGCACAGGTGTCAAACACAAGGCCCGTGGGTCAGACATTATTTTACGTGTCCTGCAACTGCATTACAAAAGAGGCTCATGGAGTCACATTGTTTACAGTCTTACAGTAACATTCAACCCTTTAAGGGCAACATAAGGGTGAGTTTACACAGCAAAGACTAAATACCGGACAGGAAACCCCAGCCGGTATTTGGACTTTTTTTGGCACGCGGGGGCGGGGGGGACTTTTGTCATCAGTTGCAGATTTCAGCTGTCCCCTTTGGCACCCACATGTTCATGTTCCGCCTGAAATCAGGACATGTTCATTCTTCCGCCCAAAGTTTTTCACGTCGTTGTTTAAAAATCCATGCCGTGCAGACAAGTAGAAGCCAGTAAACACATCTCTGAAATCAAAAAACAAGATGGTAAAATGAGTCAATGTAGTGAGACAACCCCTTTAACCTTTGCTTATTCAGTGGCTGATACAATACTTTCTTAAAGATGCAAAACATTATCTATACATTACACATAAATGACACCCAAATACACAGTAACGAGAGCACATCCCTGACTCAATCTCATGACAAGCAATATCCAGTACTGGGGTATTACATGAGCAGGAACAAACAGCCCCACGAGATAAAGGGACTGTAGACCCAGGAAAGATTAGCAGGTGAGAGCTGACAAAGGTGGGAAGAAATAGGTGACCACTGCCTTTATAGTCCAGGAGGTCATGACTGATCCCTTCCTCTGCACCTTCCCATAGAGAACCTCTACCTCGTGCTGCGGATTATAAAGATGCAGAGTTTAACCCCCTTAGTATTGTTACAGGTGTTACAACAGGTTGGTTGTCCGATCACTGGTCCTACAACCTGCACCCACCCTGAAGGAAAGATGTGAGAAGCAACTGATAACCACCCATAACGGGGCACCATCTAGGGGCATCACCTTCCTGGGGCTGCATTTTAAGGAGAAAAGAAGAGAAAGGCAGAAAGCAAAGGCACTGCGCAAGATCCCCATGCAGTCATGTACAGGAGCTGTAGGGCGGACCCCAAGTATCAACTCCACCGATGGGCCCCTGGCCGACACCAAGCTACAAGAGTCACTTGAATTATTACTCTGTGCTCCACTTTGTGCCTCATAAAACACTAGGTTGATGCAACAATGGAAGAAATGACTTTTTAACCATGTAAATGATTTAATTTGAAAATACAATGTGCATCCGGCTAGCTTAGACTGAGACACAAAACCAGAGACCTCCACATTGTCTGCAACACTGGGTAAATGTAACGTGCAAATTAGACTCACCCAGAACTGGTAGAACTGGATCTGTGGGTTGGTTGAGTACTACTGCTCTTTACACATATCTATTCCAAGAAGAGTGAGACCGTGCATGATGTCCTTGGAAGCCATCACCCCCAGCAGAGTAAACATCACAATTGGCAATGCTACAGTCACTATCCAAAATGGGTAGAATTATAAAGTGTAAATAACAGGTGCATCATTCAGCTGCCATTGTCCTCCTTGCATGATATGTTGCGTCTGCAGGTTTAGCTCTCCTGGATGATGCAATTGTCTCCTCAGGTGGGAAAGTTCCCTTCTCCAGAAACCCCACATAGGCTTATTCAGTGAGAAATATAATTTTATCTTGTATCTATTATTAATACAATTTACAGTAAATCTCTTCCATTCCTGAAAGCAGATATAATGTATCACATAATGTAACTGCTGTGGGAAAGTCCATAGATCAATGCTGACTCGCAACAAGGAATGTGGACAGTATTCATGCTTTAGTCAATCAAGCCGATAGTCCAGATGGTAAAGGGCTGAGACCAGGCTCCAGGATGAACCGTGCAAACGTTTCGGGAGACTCTGCTTCCTTTTTCTCTGTGTTTGTCTAGTAATCGTCCGGCGCGTGTAACACAGAAAGTTTCCTGCTCTTCACTTTAGGTTCCAATGAAAACTACTAATGCTCCATCTGCCGGGCCTGCTTAGCTCCCAGCAATGTAAGTTGTGGCACCATTGAAGGTCTGTGCCCATTTGGGGGTTGTGGTATTAGAAGGTATGGAAGGGAGATTTAAGTTGCCGGCATGATGCCAAATAGGGGAACTAGTCAAGCCTTTCCTTTTATCTGCATCTTCATTAAATGGAACCTGTCACATAGTTGACGCCCCCCTGCTGAGGACAGCACATGCTAGTGACAGACCTGCTGTTTCCAGCGCTGCGTCGCTTATTCTGTAAGATTCAGGAGTTTCACAGCATTTAATACTTAAATCACCCAGAAAGGAGTCCAGCTTTTTCATGAAGAGTGTCAGTTTAATTCATGACCCGTCCACCTGAGGCTAGCTCCTCCCACCTGTCAGCTTATTAACCTATTACTTTCAATAGGTAGAAACATGTGAATAACTGTCAGGTGGGAGGGGCTAGCATTGGCTGGGCAGAGCTAAAACCTGTTCATGAATAAGCTGGACTCTCATGGCTGCAAACTGCCAGATTTCAGCATTAAATGCTCTTATTCTGTAAGATTCAGAAATTTCAGAGACGGCAGGTCTGTCACCAGCTTGTGCTGTCCTCCGCAAGGGGGCATAACCTGTGTGACAGGTTCCCTTTAAGAGGACTGGTCGTGTCTTCCATATAAGTTCTAGTATGTGCAGGATCTTCTCTGGCCGAGAGGTGGTTCATAGAGGACGTGGTCCCAGGGCCGGGACGATGGGTAGGCAGAGGTAGGCGATCGCCTAGGGCGCCTACCTCTGCCTGTCCCTAAGGGGCGCAGACAGGGGCCGGGCTCAAGACCGCTGCCATGGGCCTGAAGCGCCGGCGGTCTCTGTATGTGCGTCCGCTGGACGCACATACAGCTGACTGGGCTTCTGCGGAGCAGAGAGCGAGCGCTCCCTGCTCCGCAGACAGTGTCGGACCGCTCACCGGAGGATCTCTGGATCCTCCGGTAAGCCGCAGGGCCGACACAGCGGTGCCGCCGGGTCCTCATAGTGCTGAGGACCCGCCGGGCCCGTGCGGCTAAGCTGGGCAGCGTCGCGATGAAGTGATGTCATCGCGACGCGCTCTCTGGGC
>JAODAL010057496.1:0-22644 GCA_025379985.1 Phyllomedusa bahiana
AACAATTGTGTGACTAGCAAGAACAATGTCAGGCTTTGTAGATTCACTTACTGAAGAAAGTTATATTATGCTTTCAAATAGTTTGGCATTTGGGAACGACTTAAGAAAACACATGTACATTTCATGAAGATGTCGTGGAGGTTATACGGAGTGGGGGAGCAGTACAAGAAAAAATTGTACACAAATGTGAATTTTAATACACTACAAAAAGGGCAATACATTACGTGGAAATCCCTAAAGAAGCATTTATGCTATCTATCATACATGAAAAAACTTTGAGATTCTCGGTTCACATATTTTTGATCAAAAGTTTGTTTAAGCTGCCCACACTTTCAACGTGACTCAAATCGGGCAGTCCTACCTAATCCTTACCTCTCAATAGAGCCAAATCAAGGCCTCTCACTGGGTCAACCAACCTCCGTTTATACAGAGAAAAAAAAATAAGAAAACACACCAGACATGCAAGCTGCACTTCTTATGACACCTGTGAGAGTGGGCGGGTGCAGAAACCCAAAATGGAGGCACCCCTTCCTCCCCATATAGGTTAAAATCAACAATACACCAAATATAACGTATGGTTCTGCACAAAAAAACATTTCCGAAAAAACGTATGCAAACCTGGGTGCCACCGGCAGGGCTGCGGCACACATATATATATATACATGTACACACGCACACCACTGTCTTTAGGGATTTCCAAGTAATGTAATGCCCTTTTTGCAGTAGTGTGCCGCTGACAGGGGGTGTGCGGTGTATATGTAAAAATATATATATAAAAATTTTATATATAAATATATATATATAATATATATAATAAAATATATATATATATGTGTGGGGCCGCAGCCCTGCCGGTGGCCCCCCAGGTTTGCATATGTTTTCTCAGAAATGTTTTTTGTGCAGAAACCATACGTTATATTTGGTGTATGTTGATTTTAACCCTATTGGGGGGAGGAAGGGTGCCTCCATTTTGGTTTTCTGCACCCGCCCACTTCTCACAGGCTGTCATAAGAAGTGCAGCTTGCAAGTCTGGTGTGTTTTTCTAATTTTTTTCTCTCTGCAAAATTTGGGGGTAAAGTTGACCCAGTGAGAGGCCTTGATTTGGCTCTATTGAGATGGTAAGGATAGTGAGGACTGCCCGATTTGAGATCACGTTGAAAGTCGTGGGCAGCTTAAACATCTTTGATCAAAATATGTGAACCGAGAATCTAAAAGTTTTTTCATGATGTTTAGATAGTTTTAATACACTAGTCCTTTTTAAATGAAGTAAGGCCGAGCTGGGGTTTTGGGAACTAAGGGGAAATTTAAAAGACAAGAAAATTGTTTCAAATACCCAAACTATGATAGATAGATAGATAAAGGATAGATAGATAGATATGGGGTAATAGAAAAAATAGATAGATAGAAAATAGATAGGATAGATAGATAGGATGATAATAGAAGATAATAGATAGATAATGATAGATAGATAGATAGATAGATAGATAGATAGATAGATAGATATGAGATAGATAATGATAAATAGACAAGAGATGAAAGATAGATAGATAGATAGATAGATAGATAGATAGAGATAGATAGATAGATAATTAATAGAATAGAGAAGATAGATATAGATAAATAGATATTAATAATAATGATAAAAGATAGATAATCAATAGATAATATGAAATTTAATAGTAGAAATTATATAATTAATATACTAATAATAAAAGATAATAAATAGATAAATATATTTTGATTTAATTTTAAATAATAATATTATTATGGATAAAAAAATAAATATTATTAAAAAAAAATAATAGATAATAATTTTGATAAATTTTAATAATAAAATAATAATATAATGGTATAATGATAAATAAAAAGATAGATATAAATTTATATAATAATAATTAAATAATAAATAAAATATAAGAATTATAATAATATGATAAATACTAGAGGATAAGATAGTATAATAATAATAATAATAGAATATAAATAATAATATAATATATAATATCATATAGTATATATATAATAGATAATAATAATTTTTAAATAGATATTAGATAAATAATAAAGATAGATTATAGATATATATAATTATAGATAATGAATATATAATAATATAATAGATAGAATAGAATATGAGAAAATAATCATAAGTATAAGGTAATTTCAATTAATAATTAATCACTATATATGTCACCGATAAATTTAACCACTTTTAAACTAAGAAATAATAACTAACCCAACAATGGTCATCAGATCATTATCAATAATAATTAATAGACTAATAGATGAAAATAAATAACCCAGAAATTAAATTTACAATAATGGATAGATAGTAATATGGGTAGATAATAATAAATATGAGAAGAAAAACCCCTAGATAAAAGAATAGATAATTAATATGAAAAGATTATAATAGAATAATAGATGATATTTAAAACCAAATTACATTGCTTTTCCCCAATTTAGCTTTATTTCCTTATGCCTCCCCAAAAACCGCAGTCCACAAAATACCGGTCTGGATTCCCCAACTTAGAATCCAAAAACAGTATTTTATCATCTTTTCAATGATTTTGGGGACAGTTCTACCACAGTTCTGTGGTTTGTGGATTTGCTGTTTCCCTCAACCTCTGAAATGCTCATCTTACGTCCAAAAACTGGGTAGAGGATTGTACATGCTGAAAGTTTTTTGGAACACTGGCGGTGTAGAAAACTGTCCGGCAGAAAATTTGTTCAGTGAGGACTGCTGAACGGATTTTCTATTAAAGTCTACGTGGAAGGTTGACAGTCGGTTTTCAGACAGTTCTCAAATCCGAAAACCGTCTGAGAATCCAACCAAAAACTTTGCCGTGTGGACTGACCCTTAGAGCATTTCTTATCTTCTGCTTGTTAACAAAAGCTTCTCTAGTTACCGAACACCTCTCTCTATTCTAGCACTGATCAGGCTGATGAGGTCAGTCCCTGCTGTGACTTATCAGCAGGATGGAGCTTCTCAGTTTCTAATCTTATCTTTCTATGAAGAAAAACTTGAACTGTTAGAGTTACTGACCTGGAAGCCTTGTATCATCCTGTCAGGTCTGCATAGCACATTTATGTGTCATTACATCAAAGATAACAGAGTCACTCAGCAGCTATTAGGGCTCGTCTTCAGGGCATAGAGCAAATACCGGTCGGATTTTCCAACCAGTATTTGTTCTGTTTTGTGGACGTGCACATGGCCGCCGTGAGACGACTTTTCTCTACTGTATGTGGATCAAGCCCTCCCCCCTCGCATTAAGATGTTCATATTCCGCCCGAAAAACAGACGGAAGAATGACAATGATCAATGTTTTTCGGACCACTGGCGGTGTAAAAAAACGCCCAGCAGAAAACTCGTGCAGTGGGGTCCGCTGCGCAGATATTCCATGGAGGTCGGGTTAAAAGTTTGTCAGCTGGTTTCAAAACCAAAACTGTCTGTAAAACCGGCTGAAAAACCGTGCCGTGGGGACAAGGCCTTACTGTGCCTTTTGCAGCATGTAAGGTTTTCTCTCTCACTACAAGCTTTGTCTCATAACAAAAACTGCTCTGCTAGCTCCCATTTATAACCAGACTTTCTGCCTGAACAGTGTCATTGTTTTTCACAACCCTTCCATCACCAATGTTCTTCTAACAGACTTACCTAAAAATAGCAGCTAGCAGACCTGAAATGTCAGTCACTGCTATAGACCTGCCCACAGCCTGTACAGCCTGTACAGCCTGTCCCCACGGCACAGGTTTTCACCCGGTTTTTCGGACAGTTTTCGGTTTTGAAAACTGTCTGCAAACCAGGTGAAAACTTTTAACATGGGCCTCTATGGAAAACCCGCACAGGAGTCCCCACTGCACGGGTTTTCCGTCCGGCGGTTTTTCAGACCACCAGCGTTCCAAAAAACATAGAACATGTTCATTCTTCCGACCAGTTTTTGGGTGGAATATGAACATGTGAATGTGAAGGGGGAGGGCTTTTCTCCGCTTATCTCAGAGAAAAAACGTCCCCCGGCGGCCGTGTGCACGGCCCGAAAACAGTGCAAATACCGGTCAGATAAACCAACTGGTATTTGTACTGTGCCGTGGGGATGCGGCCTAAGTGTGAGGCTAAAGAGAATGGGAAGATTGCAAACAGCCAGACGGGAAAACCCCTTTAGGTTGTTTTTTAGTTGTGAAACTTATATTAAAGCAATAGGTAAAGAAACACTTCTAGTAAATTCATAACTTGATGTTGTTGAACTTTGAAATGTCTATGTTTTGTGTGAAACAATCATGGCTTCCATGAAGAATCTTACTGGGATGGGACCTCACATTGTAGAAGTATCTTACTCGAATGGGACCTCATATTGTAGAAGTATCTCACTGGAATGGGACCTCATATTGTAGAAGTATCTTACTGGGATGGGACCTCACATTGTAGAAGTAGCTTACTGGGATGGGACCTCATATTGTAGAAGTATCTTCCTGGAATGAGACCTCATATTGTAGAAGTATCTTACTGGAATGAGATCTCACATTGTAGAAGTATCTTACTGCAATGAGATCTCACATTGTAGAAGTATCTTACTGGAATGGGACCTCATATTGTAGAAGTATCTCACTGGAATGGGACCTCATATTGTAGAAGTATCTTACTGGGATGGGACCTTATATTGTAGAAGTATCTTACTGGAATGAGACCTCATGTGGTAGAAGTACCTTACTGGGATGGGACCTCATATTGTAGAAGTATCTTACTGGAATGAGACCTCATATTGTAGAAGTATCTCACTGGAATGAGACCTCATATTTTAGAAGTATCTTACTGGAATGGGGCTTCATATTGTAGAAGCATATTACTGGAATGGGACCTCATATTGTAGAAGTATCTCACTGGAATGAGACCTCAAATTGTAGAAGTATCTTACTGGAATGGGACCTCATATTGTAGAAATATCTTACTGGAATGGGACCTCATATTGTAGAAGTATCTTACTGGAATGGGACCTCATATTGTAGAAGGATCTTACTGGAATGGGACCTTCATATTGTAGAAGTATCTTTACTGGAATGGGACCTCATAATGTAGAAATATCTTACTGGAATGGGACCTCATATTGTAAGAAGTATCTTACTGGAATGGGACCTCATATTGTAGAAGTATCTTACTGAATGGGACCTCATATTGTAGAAGTAATCTTACTGGAATGGGACCTCATATTGTAGAAGTATCTTACTGGAATGGGACCTCATATTGTAGAAGTATCTTACTGGAATGGGACCTCATATTGTAGAAGTATCTTACTGGAATGGGACCTCATATTGTAGAAATATCTTACTGGAATGGGACCTCATATTGTAGAAGTATCTTACTGGAATGAGAGCTCATATTGTAGAAGTATCTCACTGGAATTGGACCTCATATTGTAGAAGTATCTTGCTGGAATGAGAGCTCATATTGTAGAAGTATCTTACTGGAATGGGACCTCATATTGTAGAAAATTGTATTGTAGAAGATATTCTGAAAGTCAAAGCGTAAAGTTCGGAAAGTTTGTGACGAACTAGCCATTTCCGAATTACTATTTTAAAGGGGATGTATCGCTTCATCAGTTCGTGTGTTTCAATGTAATCTCAGTTTCTCAGCTCTGAAATCCAGGGGAGTTTCTTCCCCTCCCAGCTGGGTGTTTCTTAACTGATGGGCGATGACATCATCCCCCCCTTCACTGTTCATGCTTGCTCCGGAGTCAGTGTGCTCCCCCCACCCTCTCTGTCTGAGTCCACATATCACTGTGTTGTTCCTCTCCCTATGCAGTCTTATTTTGTAAGAGCTGTTTACATACCACAGGCCTGCATTCAGTCTAGACAGTCTTCTATGAACTCAGAGCACTGATCTCTTCTCCTCACAGCTGGAGGTTTTTTACAGTTGAATCCAGTCGTCTATGAACTCATCCAGAGCAACACAGATCTGTCTCCCTTCTATGTTTAAACGCAGCAGCATTAGGCACTGAGGCACAATTCTGCTGTTTTCTGATTGTAGAAGCAGGTGCAGGGTTACTGTGGAGCTGCTGGCTGTGCAGAGTGAAATTGTTGCTGGCCCCTTATAATGAGTGAGAGAGGCAGGAATGCGCGCTCCTGTGAATATGACCGGGGGCCAGACAGAATGTAAATTAGTAGAGCCGTCAGCCAATTAAAAGAAAGGAGGTGGAATCCGACCGGCACTGGGTAACAGTGTTTACAGAAAACGAAGATAAGGGAGACAGTGAAAACAAGACAGCTTTGCAAATGACATCCAATTACAAAGTTGCTTGTTTTCACTGTCCCCATAGGGCGCATCCCCACGGCATAGGACAAATACCGGCCGGTTTGCCGGACGGTATTTGAGAAGTGGACGGAAGATGGTGCTTGCTCAATGTTTTACCGCCGGCGGCAAAATCGCCGGGCGGAAAACTCATGCAGTGGGGACTGCTGCACGGATTTTCCATAGAGCACAATTGTGCTCATTTTCGGACGGTTCTTCAGGCGGTCTGAAAAACCGACTGAAAACCCTTGCCGTGGGGACATGCCCTTATTCTGAAGACCATTTAGTGTAATGTTACAACCCCTTTAGCAATAACAAATTTTTAGAGTTTTCACTATAGTTTAATACTTCTAAATTTGCTTTGCAGACCAATAACTTTTATTTTTTCTTCTCCCTTACCAGAGTTCCTTATCGACCACATGATGTACAGTTACATCATGTCTCGGTGTTGAAGCAGTGGAGAAGTCATTAAAAGAATTGGAAAACTTTTATAAATAATAAGAAATAGGTCTATCACTACTGAAACAGCTGACAAGATAGGATAAAATCACAGAGGGATCCAGGTAATGCCTTCCACCATGGAGACTGTGTGTACGTAGGAGGATAATGGAATGCATAAAGCAATACATACATATTTAGTATATAAAACAATCTTTTTGTTTCTCAGGACACCAAAGGATTTGTAACCTTCTGATTAGTGTTTTGTTTGGGTTTGGAAAGAATGTAGTTAGGGAGGTTCCGGATTCTGAGCTAGTTGCTGCAAGTGATACAAATGAATAACTCCCTCCACAATAAAGCTTAAAAGGAATGTGTCTTTCAGCCGTGCTTTAGGCATAAACTTCTAAGTATAAAAGAGGCATAGAGCTTAAATACACTGGGATTTAACAAAATACACCTATAGACTTTGCTGTAAACCAATACTTATATGTGGCTCTGTGAAATACAATAGGGCATACAACAATCTAGAACCCTTTCAGGGGAAAACGTTGCTTGAAATTGATGGTATTTTGTTGAAGGACAATAAGATATCTGTAGAGCGTGAGAAGAAATTAGAACACATTGACAGTGGCATACATAGAACATAGGGAAGCCCATAGCAATATTATCAATGCCTTCTCCCTCCATCTATTGTGCTGGATTTTGCTACCCATGATAGAAGGGTACAGTGTTTGTCCCAACACCATCCTTTCCATGACTTTGGAACAATTCTCCACCCTCTTGCTTGTTAACAATACCATTAATCTGGAGAGGGAAGTTCTCACTATGCTGGAACAAAAGGGACGAAACCAACCAAATTTAGGCCCACTCTTCGGAAGGCACCATGGTAGACGGTTCAGCTTCTCTATGGTATATATACCCTTGTGTATTAAATTAAATTTTTCATGACCAGCCAAAGCAAAACCGACTGCTGCAGGTGGATACTATCAAGGATACTATCAAGATAGGAAGGTGCATGAGTAATGGTCCTTTTCCATCCTAAAAATACCCGCCTGCAGCCACCACAGAAGGGAATCTTCACATTAGATGGTCTCCCCTCTGATGGTAACTTGGGTCCTCCCAGTACCCATGGTGCGTTGGGTATTGGGGTAGTAGTGACAGGAAGTGAGTGCCAGTTTTGTGGTGATGAAAAACACTGTTGGCTGACACCAAGCCCCAGCGATAATAATGAAGACCTGTAAGACACCTCCATTACTAACACTGGAATAAAATGGTGACCATTTTGCTCCTTCTCAAACGAGGTACTGGCAACTGTTTACCATTTATTGCTCACACATGTGTTATAATGTCTTGGACTATATAAGGTATCACTTTGTATCTAGACACTTCACCCCCGATTAAGCCGGAATAGGGCCAGCAACACATGTGGGGTCCAACACCTCCCTATTTTTGGGCATTTATTGACTTTTTTGATATTGTGTATATTGTTTAGATCTTTGGTCTTATTTATTGTTGGTTCTCATTTTGATTGTATCTTTCTTTGTCCATATGTTTGTTTCATTCTAAACCAGGGGAGTGATGACCATAGTATCTTATCATGGTGTGTCATGTATATTATAATAAAGATTGTGGTATTTATCAAGGTCACACCCTTTGTGTACCTTTGTTTTTTTCATCTTTATAGACCCCGTAACCCTGCTGTTGTGTTGTCACCGGTCTGCTGTAGGGATTGGGGCATGATTCTCTTAGGTGAGGTGAGGTTAGAGGCATATCCTATCACTTGTAAGCAAAGACATACGCCACATACAGAAAGAGTCATGGTTTAATGATTATATAAATGATGGAGATTGTTAAATTTTATCTAAATCATTATGACTATCATTGTCTTATGGGAATGTACAAAGCTAAGTCAGAGATAATAGCATATTACCTACTAAGTATACATCAACAGTGCAGGAAGAAAAAGTATATAAACAATTGAATAGCCTGTAGATCCCCTTTAGTAGCAACAACCTCTGCCAAATCTATCTATCTATAACTGCAAATTGAGATGCACAATACTAAGGAGAGATTTTGGACCATTTCTCCCTATAAATGTGTTTCTGGTCACCATTATTTTTGGGATCTCTTGAAAGCACAGCTCCATTCAGGTCAGGTCACAGCATCTCAATGGTGATAAAGGGGTTTTACCACGAAGTAAGTGCTTTAGCTGCTCCCTTAGTGAGCCATAGTGTACAGCTCGTCTCTAAGGAATATGACCAGTGATGAGAGCTCCTGAGTCCTGACCGCACATGCTCAGACATCATCTCTCCTCTCACTCAGCTACTGTTGGGCTCTTCTTTGCTTAGTCATTCTACTCCTGTCTTATGCACTCCTTAGTAATTAGTCCAACAGTGCAAATAAATAAAAAGAAAAAAGAAACCTTAATTGTGTAAGAAAAAAAATCCACATGTTTAGTTCCTGCAGAGATTTGAACCTATGAGCCCTATGCTGAAAGGGCAAAAATGCTAACCACTCAGCTACATTGTAGCTACTCACAATTCTTTACACAAACAGACCTTTGTTTGACTAGAGTGAGCACACTGAAGGGAAAAGACATGGTGATGTCAACCTGCTGGGTCACCTGCAGTTCAAACAAATCATACACTTGTGTGCTTCTGGTCATTGTCATCACCCAACATCTCTTTAGCTTAAGGTTATAAACTGCTGTCCTTACATTATCTTGAAAAATATTTCCACACTACATCTTTGAATTCAGTGTTCCCTATATGATTGCAAAGGACTCAGCATAGCAACCCTAGACCAAGATGTTCCCTAGACCATGATTTAGAGTTGGGATGAGGTTTAGGTGTTGGTGTGCAGTGTTCTTTTTCCTCCAGACAAAACATTGCGCATTTGTGCGGAAAACTTCCACTTTTATCGAATCTATTCATTTTTCTAAAAGCATTGTGGAACGCCCCCATAATTTTGGACAAACTTAATATACTGTAATATTCTAACATGGTGTCCGTCGATGAATTTGGACACATGGACAGAATTTTTGGCATTTCGCTTTGCTGTTAACTTAGTTCCTGTAATTCAGAGATGGATCCGCTGGACCACCGCAAGCGATGATAGTTAAGCCACGCCAGGGAGCAGAGTCTAAGTAGCCCCCGGTATTCACCAGAGCCCGCCGCAAAGCAGGATGGACTTGCTGCGGTGTGAGGCTACCAGGTCGCTACCCCTGACGTGACTTGCTTGCGATGGCGGCCGGGGTACAGTGAGGTACAAAATCGTAATCCAAAGGCTTAGTCGGAGACAGGCAGAAGGTCAGGGCAGGCAGCAGAGGTTCGTGGTCAGAGGCAGGCAGACGGTCAGGGTAGGCGCAAACAGGCAAGGTCAGGAAACGTAGCGGAATGGACTGGTACACGGGTAATCAGACAGGACTTCCAACACTCTCAAGACTTTCTAACGCACACCAACAAACTGGCAGAGAGTGCTGGGGGCGTATTCCTTATATAGGACCAGCGGCCGTCAATAACCAATTAACGGCGCGCTGGCCCTTTAAATCCAGACCAGCTGTCGCGCGCGTGCCCGAAGCAGCGGGTACGCGCGCGGCGGCTGTCAGAGCCAGACGGAGGAAGCACAGGAGTGCGGACTGGTGTGTATGGGGTTTCCTGGGCTAGGGCAGAAGGACAACGGCTGCGGGCAGCCGCGGCACCCGCGCCGGACCCTGTAAGCGCAGGGGGACGGCAGAGGGGGGGCCGCGGCGCCGAGCCTCGTGACAGTACCCCCCCCTTTAGATCTCCCCCTCTTCCTTTGGAATTTGGAGAGGAGATCAGGGGACAGGTTGGCCTCCGGTTCCCACAAACGCTCCTCCGGACAAAAGCCCTTCCAGTCAATAAGGAAGAACCGCTTCCCCCTCACTGTCTTCTCCGCTAACACCTCCTTGACCTCAAAGATGTTATCTGTATTAGCGACAGGAGAAGGCGAGACAGATCTACGGGAGAACCGGTTCAGCACCACCGGCTTGAGGAGGGACACGTGAAAGGCGTTCGGGATACGTAGAGTCGGGGGCAAGCGGAGCTTGTAGGATACTGGGTTCAGTCGCCGAAGTACCACAAAAGGGCCCAAGTATTTGGGGCCCAACTTGTAACTGGGCACCTTGAAGCGGATGTACTTGGTGGATAACCAAACCCTATCGCCCGGCTCAAATAGGGGCTGGGGCCTACGGTACCTGTCAGCCTGGACTTTGGTGCGAGCAGAAGCCCGTAGCAGGGCCTGTCGTGTGAGTTGCCAGAGAGCCTTGATGTCCTTTACTTGGGCATCCATGGCAGGAAGGTGACATGAGGTAGCTAGAGGGAGAGGTGGGCGGGTATGTAACCCAAAGACGACAAAAAAGGGGGAGGCCCCAGCGGATTCTGAATCTAAAGAGTTAGAGGAAAACTCTGCCCAGGGGAGAAGATCGGACCAGTTATCATGACGAGCGGACACAAAATGCCGCAAGTAGGTACCTAGCACCTGGTTAACCCTCTCTACCTGCCCGTTAGTTTAAGGGTGGTACGCAGATGAAAAATCTAGCTGAACCTGCAACTGACAACACAGAGCCCGCTAAAATTTAGCAATAAACTGGACTCCCCTGTCAGAGACAATATGCAAAGGGAGACCGTGCAATTGGAAAACATGACGGAAAAAATGTTGGGCCAGCTGGGGGGCAGAGGGTAACCCAGGCAGAGGGATAAAGTGAGCCATTTTGGAGAAACGATCGGTCACCACCCAGATGACCGTGTTTCCAGATGAGGGCGGGAGATCTGTAACAAAGTCCCTGGCCACATGGGTCCAGGGTTTTTCCAGCACAGGGAGAGGCTGAAGAAGGCCCGCGGGTTTGAGACGAGGGACTTTATTATGGGCAGGGGAGGTGCAGGCCAGAACAAAGTCCCTGACATCTTGAGCGAGGGTGGGCCACCACTATTAACGGGAGACCAGCTGTAGAGACCGATGGACTCCTGGATGCCCAGCTGTTCGAGAAGAATGTCCCCACTTCAGGATTCTAGGCCGCAAGGCAGGACGCACATAAGTCTTCCCGGGAGGCAAGTGTTGAAGATTCACGGGGGCAGCCGTGTCGAGCCGTTCTGGAGGGACTATGTTCTGTGGAGGAGACTTAAGACCCACCGTATCTGAAGAACGAGATAGGGCGTCAGCTTTGACGTTCTTCCCGGCTGGCCGAAAATGTAGAAGGAAGTCAAAACGGGCAAAAAAGAGCGACCATCTGGCCTGCCGGGGATTCAGGCGTTGAGCTGACTGAAGATATAGGAGGTTTTTATGGCCGGTGAAGATGTTAATAGGATGACGAGCCCCCTCCAGCAGGTGACGACACTCTTCTAGAGCCAACTTTATGGCCAGTAATTCGCGATCACCAATGGTATAATTCTTCTCGGCAGGAGAGAAAGTTTTGGAGAAAAACCCACAAGTATGCAGTTTACCCGAGGAGGATCTCTGCAGGAGGACAGCGCCGGCACCCACAGAGGAAGCGTTCATTTCCAGAATGAATGGGCGGTTAGGGTCCGGGCGAGACAGGACAGGAGCAGACGTGAATGCAGATTTGAGACGGTTGAAGGCTTCTTGAGCTTCTGGGGGCCAGGATTTGGGATTGGCGTTTTTCTTAGTTAGAGCCACCAAGGGAGCCACAAGCGTAGAGAAGAGTGGGATAAATTGTCTATAATAATTGGCGAATCCCAAAACACGTTGAATGGCCCGAAGGCCCACCGGTGTTGGCCACTGTAAAACTGCGGAGAGTTTTGAAGGATCCATTCGGAGACCCTTATCAGAGACGATGTACCCTAAGAAGGGTAAGCTGGTATGCTCAAAGAGACACTTCTCCGGTTTGGAAAAAAAGCTGATGGGTGTGGAGTTGCCTGGGGACCTGGCGGACGTGGTGGCAATGAGTCTCAAGATCAGAAGAAAAAATTAGAATATCATCCAAGTAAACAATAACACAGACGTAGAGTAGGTCCTGGAAGATCTCATTGACAAAGTTTTGAAACACAGCAGGAGCGTTGCAGAGACCAAATGGCATGACAAGATACTCGAAGTGGCCATCCCGCGTATTAAACGCCGTTTCCACTCATCGCCTTCTCGAATGCAAATTAGGTTATCAGCACCGCGTAGATCCAGCTTGGAAAAGATTCTTGGGCCACGCAGGCGGTCGAAAAGTTCTGAGATCAAGGGCAGAGGGTAGCGGTTTTTTACCGTAATTTTATTTAAGCCCCGATAGTCGATGCAGGGCTGGAGAGACCCGTCTTTTTTCTCCACAAAAAAGAAGCCGGCTCCTGCTGGAGACGAGGACTTACGAATGAAGCCTTTACGGAGGTTCACAATGATATACTCTGACATAGCCTTAGTCTCCGGGACAGAGAGGGTATAGACCCAGCCTCGGGGAGGAGTACAGCCAGGTTGCAGATCTGTGGGACAAGCATAATCCCAGTATGGTGTAGGCAGATCTGGTGGAGGCTTGGTAGATTTCCGAGAGGCGGCCCGAGGAGCAGGTTACGGCTTCGACAGGCAACGTGAGAGACACGCGGAACCCCAACGCATGAGTTCACCTGTGCTCCAGTCCAAGGTCCGGGTATGGTCTTGCAACCACGGGAGGCCCAGAAGAATTTCAGACGAGGATCGAGGCAGGACGAGAAGTTGCAAAGTCTCCTTGTGAATAGCCCCAATCTGCAACGTGAGGGGAGCAGTACGGAAGCGGATAGCGTCCTTAAGACATTCGCCACTGACCGACGTGACGAACATAGGCTTCTGCAACGGAGTCACCGGGAGACGAAACCTGGTCACAAGTTCATGGCTTATGAAATTTCCTGCAGATCCTGAATCAATAAAGACGGTGGCCTGAAAGGTGCTGTCCGGTGAAACACCAACAAATACGGGCATGGTCAGATGGGGAGAGGCCACTCTGACACCTAGGGTCGCCTCTCCTACGAGCCCTAGGTGCGGAAGTTTCCCGGGCGCACCGGACAGTCCCCAATAAAATGGCCAGAATCGCCACAATAGAAACACAGCTGCTTCTGACGATGCTGTGAATGTTCCTCCTGGGACAGGTGGGCTCTCTCAACCTGCATAGGTTCTTCTTCGGGAACCATCGGAGTAGGAAGAGGTGGTCCCTGGAAAGTGGGAGCCAAGAGGGGTAGACGGCGTGGACGGACGAACTCCCATTGAAGGCGGAGCTCTTGTTGCCTTTCGGCGAACCGAATATCGATTCGGGTGGCTAAGTGGATTAACTCATCCAGGGCAGCTGGTAGATCCCGAGCGGCGAACTCATCCTTGATTCGTCCAGAGAGACCTTGCCAGAAAGTCGCCACCAAAGCTTCCTTATTCCAGTCCAGCTACCAGGTCGCTACCCCTGACGTGACTTGCTTGCGATGGCGGCCGGGGTACTGCGTGGTACAGAATCGTAATCCAGAGGCGTTCGTGGTCTAAGACGGGCAGACGGTCAGGGCAGGTGGCAAACAGGCAAGGTCAGGAAACGTAGCAGAACGGACTGGTACACGGGTAATCAGACAGGACTTCCAACACTCTCAAGACTTGCTAACGCACACCAACAAACTGGCAGAGAGTGCTGGGGGCGTATTCCTTATATAGGACCAGCGGCCGTCAATAACTAATTAACGGTGCGCTGGCCCTTTAAATCCAGACCAGCCTTCGCGCGCCCTAAGCAGCGGGTAAGCACTAAGCGGTGGCTGTCAGAGCCAGACGGAGGAAGCACATTAGCGTGGACTGGTGAGTACGGGGTTTCCTGAGCAAGGGCAGAAGGACAATGGCTGCGGGCAGCCGAGGCACCCGCGCCGGACCCCGTAAGTGCAGTTACCTTCCTCCCCTTTTAGAATTGTTCAATGTGCTCTTGCAATGATCTTAATAGTCCTGAATTTTCTTCATTGTAGACAATTTTCTAACCATGAATTTAATGCACATCCAGGTCTTCGGCTTTTGTAGCCTTTTTCAGCTTCATGCATTTCTACAACATCTGTTCTGCGGTCTTTGGAAAGTTGTTTGCAGATAGAACTCACACTAACCAATCTTTCTTGAGAAGAACAAACATGCCACTTTCCACCTTTTGCCAATTAGGTCTTGGATAAGTCACCTAATGGTCACCTAATTTTTCTCCCTGCATTGTGGATGTTTACTCAATGTACTCAATAAAAGGCATGAACAGTACAAGTGTTTGTGTGTTATCAGTTTAGTTAGATTGTATTTGTCAGTAATTGTGACTTATATAACAATCAGACATTTAGAGTGACATGTATGATTCTTGGTGTCCAGGCGCCATTTTTTTTTGCGTGCATTTGTAGCATGGAATGCGCCTGAATCTATGAACCTCTTCTACTATGGATCATAGATTTAGTGCTTTCTAGCTACAAAGAGACAATTCTGGCTCAGGTAAACTACTTTTACAGTGCTCTACCTGTCCCAGCAGTAATGCACCTGGATTTGCCATACTGAAGCTATAAATGAATAGCTTCCTATGGTTGTAGTGCAACACACCTCCAGCACGACCCCCCTATCTCAGGTGCCTTGCAAACTTCCACAGATGCTTTGTAATGCGTCTAACACTGCAGTGTCCCCATTTAAAAATAGAGCGCCTTTAATTACTAAACAGTTCAATTAATTCAATTAATTACAAAGGGTTCATTTACTTTTTCTCCCTGCAATGTGGATGTTTACTCAGTGTGTTTAATAAAAGACATTAACAGTACAACCGTTTGTGTTATAAGTTAGTTAGATAGTTTTTGTCTATAGTTATGATTTAGATAACCATCAGGCCACATTTTATTAGTAACCAATGCAGAAGGCAAGGTACAGTAGTTCCATATAATTCCCTTATTTTTTGTTTGAAATCTAAACTGACAAGCAAAAGGGTAACAATGTTTTGAACTTTTGATTTTCAGGCTCCATATCTCACCATCCACTATAGCTTTGTACATGAGGCTACCATTATTTTATAGACAATCATCTTGGCTATCTCATACTTAAAGGAGTTGTCTCCCTACAGAGTTTCAAAGGATGCATGAATGAAATACTCTGCCACTTCCTGGTTCAGACTGACTAATTTGCATACAGCTTGTGCTTGTACAGCTCCATGCTGTGCTGTGCTTTCAGTTGCTAATTAGATCAGATTAGCTTCTCAAACTACTAACAGGACTTCTTATCTGATCCCTCAAACAAAAGCCCTAATTACAGTGCTGTTTATTTTAGATAAATCAAGCTTTTTACTGCTCAGCAGCAAGGACACTGCAGTAACCTGTGTGATGACATCACTCACTGCTATCTCATAGAACAAACAGCAGGGGGAGAATTGTTTACAGGTCAGTAACTGAGGGAACTGAAATAGCCAGGGAGATCATAAATTCACTTGTATCTCCTTAGGGAAAACAGAGGAACAAAGCAATATATTTGGAAAATGTCTTTATTTTGTGTTCCCTACAATTTGAAAGCTATTCTTTGTAGCGAGACAACCCCTTTAAATAAAACTTCCAACTATTTAGCATATGCATAGTTATGCAGATTCTTGTCATGTAACTACATTGTTACTGGTTTGCTCCTGGTGGTGGAACAATCTTTTTCTTCATGTAACTACAAATTGCAACTTGTTCGCACATTCCCTAATAGCTCATTGCTAAGTGAAAGGTCACTGGTTCGACTAGAGGAGCAGCAATGAAGAAAAGTGAACCCGCATCATCCAGCTCATCGATAGCGGTCTCTTGGCCCAGAAAATTGCCAAACTGCATCATGTGAGGCCCTGAGAGCTGGAAGAATATGAAGTTAAGTTCGTCCACCCATTCCAGAGCCAAGAGATGGACGTCCAGGGGAAATATCAGAGTCAACAAATCGCTCATCACAAGGTCTATCAGCTCTACCGCGACAAACACGGCAGTGGAGTTGGCTCGTAAGCGTCACACCATGTGAGACATGTGACAAACATGGCAGTGGAGGCGGCTCGTAGGCTTCAAACCATGCGAGACATGTGACAAACATGGCAGTGGAGGCGGCTCGTAGGCTTCACACCATGCGAGACATGTGACAAACATGGCAGTGGAGGCGGCTCGTAGGCTTCACACCATGTGAGACATGTGACTAACATGGCTGTGGAGGCGGCTCATAGGCTTCACACCATGTGAGACATGTGACAAACATGGCAGTGGAGGTGGCTCGTAGGCTTCACAAACCCTGTGAGACATGTGACAAACATGGCAGTGGAGGTGGCTCGTAGGCTTCCACACCATGTGAGACATGAGACAAACATGGCAGTGGAGGCGGCTCGTAAGCGTCACACCATGTGAGACATGTGACAAACATGGCAGTGGAGGCGGCTCGTAGGCTTCACACCATGCGAGACATGTGACAAACATGGCAGTGGAGGCGGCTCGTAGGCTTCACACCATGTGAGACATGTGACAAACATGGAAGTGGAGGCGGCTCGTAGGCTTCCACACCATGTGAGACATGTGACAAACACGGCAGTGGAGGCGGCTCGTAAGCTTCACACCATGTGAGACATGTGACAAACATGGCAGTGGAGGCGGCTCGTAGGCTTCACACCATGTGAGACATGTGACAAACATGGCAGTGGAGTTGGCTTGTATGCTTCACACCATGCGAGACATGTAACAAACATGGCAGTGGAGGTGGCTCGTAAGCTTCACACCATGTGAGACATGTGACAAACATGGCAGTGGAGGCGGCTCGTAGGCTTCACACCATGTGAAACATGTGACAAACATGGCAGTGGAGGCGGCTCGTAGGCTTCACACCATGTGAGACATGTGACAAACATGGCAGTGGAGGCGGCTCGTAAGCTTCACACCATGTGAGACATGTGACAAACATGGCAGTGGAGTTGGCTTGTATTCTTCCCACCATGTGAGACATGTGACAAACATGGCAGTGGAGGCGGCTCGTAAGCTTCACACCATGTGAGACATGTGACAAACATGGCAGTGGAGGCGGCTCGTATGCTTCGCACCATGCGACATGTAATACAAAAGTCTGGAATGGTGGCCCGAGAAAAGGTGAAGAAGCCTCAACTTCAATATGGTCTTAAGGAATGTCAGCTTGAGTTTGTAAAAACATATAAAAAGTGGACAGTGACAGACTGGAAATGGGTAATTTGGAGCTATGAGATGAAAGTCAATAGACTGGGCTCCCTTGGAATAATCAAGGTAAAAGAGAGAAAAAGAAACGAGTAACTGAAGGAACTACCAAGTTCGCTGGAGGAAGCCTGATGATATGGGGTTGTTTCACAGTGAAAGATGTTGGATACTTGACCAGGATCGATGTTGATCTCAATGCTGAACAATATGTGAGTATCCTACAAAATGAGTAACTTCATACACTCGAGTGCTATGGGTATGAAAAGGACATAATACTAAACAAACAAAATAATAAAAATTAAGAAAAATTTTATTTTTAGGAGTAATACTGTAAAAATGCAGTTACATGACAAGAATCTGCATAATTAGGCAAATGCTAAATAGTGACAAGTCAAATTTATGTATGCGATAGACAAGATGATTGTCTATAAAATGGTGGTAGTCTCACATTCAAAGCTGTAGTGAATGGTGAGATATGGAGCCTGAGAGTCACAAGTTCAAAACATTGTTACCCTTTTGCTTGTCAGTGTACGTTGAATCTTAGGGCCATATGTATGAACCTGTTTAGGTCTAAGGTTACTATGGGCAAAAAAGTGAGTTTTAGACCTAAACAAGTTCATACATGTGGCCTTTAGGGTGACATATATGAAACTTGGTGCCAATGTGCCAGTTCTAAATCAATATAGAGGAGTATGTATGAACCTGTCGTATGTTGGTTCATAAATCTGGTGTGCGATATACCTTGCATACTTAGCATAGCATACAGTCATATGAAAAAGTTTGGGCACCCCTATTAATCTAAATCATTTTTAGTTCTAAATATTTGGGTGTTTGCAACAGCCATTTCAATTTGATATATCTAATAACTGATGGACACAGTAATATTTCCGGATTGAAATGAGGTTTATTGTACTAACACAAAATGTGCAATATTAGTTATTAGATATATCAAATTGAAATGGCTGTTGCAAACACCCAAATATTTAGAACTAAAAATGATTAAGATTAATAGGGGTGCCCAAACTTTTTCATATGAATGTATATATTTGTCACATTCAAAAGTGCCTTGTGTTGGCCTATGCCAGTTCACACTTCTATCGAACAGAGCTTTTTGGCTCAAAGCATAACAAAAAACTGGTGCAATCCTGTTCGTACATGTCGCCCTTAGTGTTTGCATCAATGTGATCTTAGGTTTATAATGGGTTTCTATTGCACTTATCATTTAATCGTCAAATCTCCAGCGTAATCTACTTGTTATAGATTCCCCAGCTCATTAGCTCAGATCACTTACACCAGCCTACAATGTAGTTCTTACAAATTACTTATCGTCGTTGTCTGTTATTGTGAATAAAAATCAGTTATTATAATGATAAAGATGGAAAATCTAATGTTACAAAAGAGCAAGAACCTTATGAAAATAACCCCCGGCTGCTCACATTTTCCTTATTCACACTGTAATCTGCCCTTTATAGTGCTTTGTACTCAGCACCTGTTAGGGGCTCAATGCGCTGTCTTTGATGTGAAGCATTTCAAAGAATCCTTGTCATATCACAACAGTAACACACTTCTTCAAATAATATAAAGTGACCACAAACTACAAACAAATTCAAGAATGCATTCAATACTCAGGATGTGGCTCGATCTCATTGTTTTGGTGGTTAATCCTTAAAATGGATACAATTTGCATTTTTTATGCAAATTGAGATTATCAAAAAAAAATTGTATATTTTAATCAGCAGCACTTCTCTTGTTCGTGAAATGTATCTAGTATTGCAGTAACAAAGACTGGGCTGCAATACCAGATGTGTCCATTGAACAAGGGTGGCACTGTTTCTGAAGATAAAAGTTTTTTCATTTTTCAATTTCTTTAACCCCTACCAATAAATGACATAAATATCAGATGCCTGGAATGCATCGACAAATTATTTATGATTAGAGATGAGCGATTGCCAAAAAATCAAGATCAAGTCGATTCTCAATTTTCAATCCGATCGAAGTCAATGGGAGAAGATGATCAGGTTAATTTTTTTAACCCAATTGTACTGGAAAAAATCGGAGCAGATCGCAATTGAGAAACCGTAAAATAGATACTACTCGACACTATATTTTGATCATGAAATCACAGTGTTAGGGAGTGTGATTTTTTTTTCCCACTGGTCTGGGATCTGAATTAATTCTGTGGTCTTGTGCCTAAATTACAATTGTATGGTTTGGGTTCTGAATGTACTTAATTTGCAGTTTGTTCAAAGGTCTAAATTAATTTTGGGGTCATGATCTGAGATCTGAATTCATTTTGGAGTTTGAATTTATCTTGGACTTAGATCTGGAGTCTCAATTTATTTTGGGATCTGATGTTTTGATTCATTTTGGTGAATAGTCTGTGCAGGGGCGTAACTTTGGTTCAAAAAGTGAGGGGGACCAATTTTCCCTCTCCTATGTTCCTATCCCTCCCTCCTTCACTCGCCTTTACTTTCACTTCCCCTCCTTTCTCTCCCCTCCTCTCCCAGCAGTGAAGCGGCCCCCTCTAGCCCAGCTGGGAGGTCTGGGGGCGCTGTGAGCTCCCCCCGCAGGCTGGGCAGAGTCCTTAGAAAAGACACTTTTGGTGCAAACCCGTAAGGTTATAAGGGGCTCTCTAATTATGAAGTTTTCGCTGGATGGGACTAAAAAGCGCCCTTTTCAAAGAAGTGAACCAGCCCCCTACAATATTACCCCTCTAGATGGAATAAAAATTTTTGTGCAAGCAGCAAATTTCGCTTAAACCTCCCATCCCCAATCACTAACTCCATTTAATTTGTATAAACACACAAACACACACACCACAACCACCACACCCACACACACAACACACACACACACAACACACAAACACACACACACACACTCACACAACAAACTGAGGAAAATAAAAGAACCCAATCTCACTGTGCCCCTAGGAATCACATACTGTATCCCAATTTTTTTGCTAACATACACCAGAAATTACATCACTCACTGCACCCCAGAAATTAATTATATTACACATGGGAGCTACAGAAATTACATTACTATCTGAAGCTTAGAAGTGAATTGCACATTGTACTCAATAAATAATATAATTCATTATACCCCAAATATGTATTATATTACACAGTGAAACCTAGAAATTAATTACATTACTCACTGTACTCCAGAGATTACATTACACCATATCCCAGAGATTACATTATACCCCAGAGATTACATTACACACTGTACCCCAGAGATTACATTACACACCATACCCCAGAAATTACATTACTAACTGCACCTTAGAAATGAATTGCACATTGTACTCAATAAATAATATAATTCATTGTACCTACTCTGTCCCCCCAAGATGCACAGAAATATAGTAGGCAAAGGGTTAACTTCTTCCTCCTCTGTGCTCTGCTCTCCCCACTTACCGTATTCTCATGCTTTCATAGGGATTTTTTTATTGAAGTGGCTAAAAAGTGGGGGGGACCGTCCCTCACCCAGGAAAAAGTGTGGGGGGGGACCAGTACCCCCCAAAAGTTACACCTATGAGTCTGTGGCCTGAATTAATTTTGAAGTCTGTGAGGTCTAAACAAATTTAAGGGACTGTAATTTTGCAAAAAATATTATGAAATGGAGCACATTAGAATTGCCTAAAAGCAGAGCAGCCTACTAACCACTGATATGTCTGGTATTGCTTCACATTTTTTCCCCTAGAATATATTTGTATTTATTTTTTAGCCAAGTGTTTAAAGATTTCTATAAGAGTCTATAAACAGTATCCATAAGGAAAAGTAAAGATATTCAACTACCTTCATGTGTTTCTTTTATTTTGCCTCCTTATTCATCTATCATAAGATCCATTTTTTGAAGTGAAACTTCCTGCTTGTGGGAGTGTCAGTACTGTAGTTCTCCAGCAGCTCTTTCCTATAACTCCTAGACTGCATTGCAATCTAGCACATCCCTCCACAGTTATTACTGCTACACATTGTGTTGACACAAATGTCAACCCCCCCCCAACTCTGAACTGCTAACATGATAATGATGATAGTTAGGACTCATGAGTTACTGCGGAAATTGTACAGTGCTGCAGTCACATATTCATGAAAGCAGTACACAATCCCCCAGCTCTGAACTGCTGTCCACTGCTCCCATTACTAAGTTCTGCCAGCAGGACTAAAAGATAAACAAACAGTTCCCCCTCCCCTGCAATAACTGTAATGTAATTACTGCTATTCACTTATAAACTACAGGATGGAAAGAGTGAATGCAGACAGATCATTCTCTGCTCAGGTCACACCCACTACAGGGGAATGTTCCTGAGCCGAGTCCGGCTTCAAAGCACACCTGCAAAACGTTCATTGAGGCCATGTGATGAATGTACATCACATTGTTTTCAGGAGATAAAGGGGAGAGGAGTTAAGGTCTCTGTACCTGGTTCTGCATAGCAGGACTGATAGATAATTATGAATTGCAAAGTTTAATAAAATATAGTGGTGAGCCATATAACAAATAAAAAGTTAGTCCAGGAGAATCCCTTTAACATGGGTTTCTTTAAAAGCCTGATAAGTTTATTAGTGAAATCAAAAGACTACAGAAGTACATTAGGGCTTCACAGTATCCATAATAGCTTCCTCCAACTCAGAGTTGTACAGAGTATCTACAGCATAAAGTTTTGGTTTTGTAGTAAATGGTGAGCACAGAAGAAGGAACATGAGCTAAATTTTTGCCAGGGTCTATGAGCCTTTAGCTACACCTCTTCCCAGGTTATATCTGGGTTACCATCAGCACCTGTGACCTCCTACAAAC
>JAODAL010057497.1:0-22644 GCA_025379985.1 Phyllomedusa bahiana
TCTCGTCCTCGCCTCTTTCCGCTCTCTTTCTCGCTCTCGTTCTCGGCTCTGGGTTTTCACTCTCGTCCTCGCTCTCGTCCTCGCTCCGTCCCCCCGCTTCGTTCTCATTCCCCGCTCTCGTTCCCCGCTCTCTTTTCTGCCTTCATTGTTCGCCCCTCTCCTCAGTTTCGTCTTGTTCGCAGCTCTCTCCCCGCTCTCGTTTCACTCTCATCCTCGCCCCTTTGTCCTCGCTTCTCGTCCTCGGCTCTGTTCTCGTTTCTCGCTCTCGTTCCCCGCTCTCGTCTCGCTCTTGTCCCCGCTCTCAACTCTCGTTTCGCTCTGTTCCGCTCTCTTTCTCCCCTCTCGTTCTCGCTCTCGTTTCTCGCTCTCGTCCTGCTTCGGCCCCGCTCTCATCCTCGCTCTCGATCTCGTTTCTCGCTCCGTCTCGCCCCTCGTTCCGCTTCGTTCTCGCTCTCGGGTTTTCGCCCCACGTTCTCGCTCTCGTCCTCGCTCTCGTTCTCGCTCTCGTCCTCGCTCTCGTTCTCGCTCTCGTCCTCGCTCTCGTTCTCGCTCTCGTTCCTGGGTCTCTTCTCGCTCTTCGGTCCCCGCTCTCGTCCTCGCTCTCTTCCTCGCTCCTCTTTCTCGCTCTCTTCTCGGGTCTCGTCTCAGGTTCTCGCTCTCGTCTCGCCCCCCCGCTCTCGGTCTCGCTCTCGTTCTCGCTCTCGTCCTCGCTCTCGTCCTCGCTCTCGTCCTCGCTCTCATTCCCCGCGTCTTCTCGCTCTCTTTCTCGCTCTTTGTTCTCGCTTTTCCCGCTCTCGTTCCCCGCTCCCCCGTTTCTCGCTCTCGTTCTCGCTCTCGCTCTCGTTCTCGCTCTCGTTCTCGCTCTCGTCCTCGCTCTCGTTCTCGCTCTCGTCCTCGCTCTCGTTCTCGCTCTCGTTCTCGCTCTCGTTCTCGCTCTCGTTCTCGCTCTCGTCCTCGCTCTCGTTCTCGCTCTCGTCCTCGCTCTCGTCCTCGCTCTTGTCCTGTCTCATCCTCCTGTCTTCTCGCCTCGTTCTCCCCCTCTCTCCCTCGTTCCCTTGCCCCTCCTCCCTCGCCCGTTTGTTTTCGCCTCGTCCTTTCTCTCGCTCTCGTTCCTGTCTCGTCCTCGCTCTCATCCTCGCTCTCGTCCTCGCTCTCGTCCTCGCTCTCGTCCTCGCTGTCGTTCTCGCTTTCGTTCTTGCTCTCGTCCTCGCTCTCGTCCTTGCTCTTGTCCTCGCTCTCATCCTCGCTGTCATTCTCGCTCTCGTTCTCGCTCTCGTTCTCTCTATCGTTCCCGCGGTCGTGGAGCCGCAATGTTCCCCCCTTTTACCTTCCTGTGTATTTATAGTCTCCGTCTGATCCGTCTCGGTTTTGTCTTTGTCGAGTTTGTTCGTTGCAATTTCATGGGTTATAATTTGCTGCTCATGTTTTATGTCCGGCGTTGCCTCCTTTATCTATTATATCTGCAGATGAAATCCTGTATAAGTTCTGTGAAATGTGCTGCGGTCGGCGGCCGCGGAGGGAGCGCGCTGTTCTCACTAATAATTTGGACTGCACAGACTGTTGGCAATAGACAGATAGAGAGGGTTTGACTAGGCCCAGCCTTTCAGACACCGGTCTTCATGGGATCCACAGGGTTACCTGTATATTTTTTGTATTCTATTTTCCATACATGGAGTCATTGAGGAGGGAAGGGAACAGGAAGAGCTGTGACCATCAGCTCTAAACTTCTATGGAAGTGTGTTTTGGGCATGCTCTATAACCTGTGCATTGTTTATGGAGGGGAGGAGATAATCTGTGACCATCACCTCCAATGGAGGAGTGTTGTGGGCATGCTCTATAACCTGTACAGAGGTCACTGGACAGAGAGAGGGATGAGATAAACTGTGACCACCATCTCTAGTCTTCTTTTAAAGTGTTGTGTAAAGTGTTAACTTTGAGCTCTGAAGCTCTCTGCTCTATAGATAAGGTCTCCTGCTCTCATGTCAGTGCAATAAGAAGAGCTGTGAATATGGAGCTGAGATGCTAATCACTGCTATAGAACCACCCACCGCCTGCCCAGGAGGAGACAGGAACCATGAATCTGAAGCTCTCTACTCTAATATAAATCTCCTGGCCTCCTTCAATCAATTAAAGACTGTGAATACGGGGCGATATGCTTATCATCTATAGAACCCCCCACCGCCCGTCCAGGAAGAACAGGAAACCCTGAATCGAAGCTCTCTCCTAAAAAAGTCTCCCCTCATTTCATGCAATAAAAAACGGGAATACAGAATGATAACTAAATTTTGCTATAGAACCACCCATCGCCGCCAAAAAGACAGAACCCTAATCGAAGCTCTCACCTATAGATAAGATTTTTCCTGCTCCATGTCATGCAATAAGAAACTGTGAATGTTCTGATATGCTAATTACGCCCTAAGCCACCCACCACCTGTCCGGAAAAAACAGAAAGCATAATCTAAGCCTCTAATCTATAAAATAAACTCCACTCTCATGTCAGTGCAATAACAAGAGCTGTGAATAAGGACTATATCAATCACCCAAAGCCTAACAAAAGGACGAATGCATAATCTGAAAACTGCTTGTGGGTCTTAAAAAACACGGGGGAAAAAACCCCTTTTTTTAAGGTTAAAAAGATAAAAAGAATCTTAAAACAAAAAAGTATTCAACATATTGGGACAAAATTCATTGATTTGGCCTTTATGAAAAAATCCCTGTCCCGCGGGGGGCACATAGGACCCAGGAAATGAAAACACAGCCTCCCCTGTACTGGGAACTCCCCTAGAGGGGAAAAGGGGAACACGGGGCTCCCTGTATGGGAACTCCCCAAAAGGAGAAAGAAACAGCGCGTTTGTCTGGGAACTCCCATAGAGGAAAGGAGAAAACCCCGCTCCCCCCAAATGGGGAAAATCCCGTAAGGGGAAAAGGAAACAAAGCACTCCCCTGACTGGAACTCCCATAGAGGAAATTGAGAACACAGCGCTCCCCTTACTGGGGAACTCCCATAAAGGGAATGGAGAACACAGCGCTCCCCCGTACTGGAACTCCCAAGAGGAAATGGGGAACACGCGCCCCCTTTAAATGGGGAAACCCCTAAGGAGAATTTAGAACACAGCGCTACCCTGTACTGGGGAACTCCCATAAGGAAATGGAGAACACAGCGGGTCCCCGTACTTGGGGAAATCCCCTAAGGAGAATGGGGAACAACCGCTCCCCTGTCGGGAACTCCCCATAGAGGGGAAAAGGAGAACACACGCTCCCCTGTACTGTGGGAAATCCCCTAGAGGGGAAAAGGGGAACACAGCAAATCCCCTTATTGGGAACTCCCAAGAGAAATTGAGAACACGGCTTCCCCCCCCTAAATGGGAACTCCCATAAGGAGAATGGGGAAAAACAGCGCCCCCTGTACTGGGGAACCCCCCTAAGGAGAATGGAAACACAGCGCTCCCCCCTTACGGAACCCCATAAGGGAATGGAGAACACAGCGCTCTCCTGTACTGGGAACCCCCAAAAGGAAATGGAACTCTTTTTTTTTAATTAAAAAGAGGGAACATAACAAAGGCTCTTTTTCAAATACAAACTATATACAAAACCAACTTTTCAAAGGGGTTTTTAAAAAAAACCTACCGGTCCCGTTACACTCATGAAAAAACCCAATCACCCAATTGACACACCCCTTTCCACCCGCACCAATACATAAATACATTTTTTTTTTCTTCCCCCCTCTTTTCCCCTTCTCTACTGTATACTAAAAAAAACCCCGTTTGACCCCCCCCCACAAACGTCATTATTTCAAAATAACATTTTAAAGTAAAGTTACATATTTACATACCCCACGAAATTTTACATATCTATATTTTTTTACATAAATACACTATTTCCCAAACCCCTATCCTTTTTTTTTTTTTTTTCTCCAAAAAAAAGGAAAACAAAAAACCCCCAGAAGGCTGTGACCAAACAGCTCACTACTGCCAAAAATTTCCCCTAATCCCAGATACCCACATATCCTCCTACCCCAAAAAACCCTTTTGTCCAAGTCCGTCCGCCCAGTACCCAAAAAGGGGGCCCAACCCTTTCACCACCAAGTCCCCTTTTCCCCCCCCCCAAACCATCTATCTAACCCCCCCTTTTTTTTTTTTTTTTTTTTTTTTTTTAAAAAATATATATTATATTTGCAAAAATTATGCCACACAAATATACTATATCCCACAAAATATTCAAAACAAAACACTTTTAACCCCCCAACAACCAAGTTGGGTGTCTGTAAGTTTTTAAACCCCGGGTTTTTCTCTAAAAAGCAAAACCCAAAAAAAAAAAGCTAAGTGTTTTAAACTTTTACCCATCACCGGGAAAAGTGAAAATCTAAATTTCCGGAAAAATCAAAGGAAAAGCCCTTTTTCCAAAGAGAGAAACTCAAAAAAGCCCCCCCCCCCCCGAACTCCCCCGAGGAAAACCTTCACCAGGTCGTCCAAAAATTTTGCCTACCCCCCCCCAAAAAAAACCCAACCAAGGAAGGATTTTCGTCGCGTGGCAACTAAACTCCGTGCGCACCAGTGTGATACCTGACCCCCTGAACTAACTACAAATAAAGTGCCAGGCCCCTTTCCCCTCCCGGGCCCTTTAAACCCGCCCCTTTGGGGCCCACTAAAGATAAAAGAGGCCTGCCACCCTTTGGGGGGGGGGCCCCCCCTAGGGGAAGCTCCCCCCCTTTTGAAACACCTCATATTGAAAGGGGAATGGAGCAGGAAATACCCAGGGCTTTCCAGAAATTTTGGGCACACTCCACCCGGGACACCCCCCTATCTTCGGATTTTTCTAAAATTTCAAAATTCCCCCTTTACATATAGCCTTCCAGGGAAAGCAACGCCAGGTAAAGGGTCCCCAAACCTTCAAGGGGATCCTTACATTTAAAAAAGACGAAACCCAAAAACCCTCAGACCCCCGCCCCTGGGCAATCCTTGAGGGTAATGAGCTCAAAAAATGGGTCGAAAATACCCCCCTCACCAGGAGTTTCCTGGCGGGGGGTTCTTATCCCACCCATCCCCCAGACCCCATCGAGGGAAATTAAACTTCAAAGTAAAGGCAACAAAAGCCGGGAAAATTCCCACGTGGCCTGCGGAAGCCTTTCACTGGGACCCCCCAAAACCCCCCAACCCCTGGAAGTGGGCCCCAAACCTTTCCCTGAAAAAGAGACAACCCAGGGGAGGAGGGCATGCAATTCCCAAAATGCCCCGCTACATTGGTCTTAAAAAAGGGGTTTTTCGTTAGGAACACTCCCCGGGGTTAACCATACCTAACCCCCTAGCCCTCCCCCGAGCGGTATGTCACCTCTCTCCTGGTTAGGTTCAGCCTTTTCCCCCCTAACATCCGGGAAAAAAACAGGCTTAGCCCCCGGGGGCCCAGAGAAAACTCGGGCAAAAGGAAACAAAAACTGCCAAATAGATGAAAAAAGGGATCGGGAAAGGTCTTAAACGGGTTCAACCCTCCCCTCTCAGGGTCAAGGCCCAAACCCTTTCCCCACCGGCCCCCTTTCTGAGTGGAACTTTAAATCACCCCTGTCCTCCCGTTTTTTCTTTTGGGAAAATCCCCCTGGCCAAATTTAAAATCCCCCAAAGTTTTTAAAAATCGTTTCCTGGGGGCGAGGGGGGGTTTGCCCAGGAAAGACTAAAGGAAGGGTCCCCCTCCCCCAACCAAAGACTTTTGCACTTGTCCGGGTTGACCCCTTGGCCCCGGAAGGGTTTCCCGAATTAGCACTCCACTTCTGAAAATCCCCCCCCCCCGCCCCCTTTCCGAGGAAGAACAAAGCCCCGGTGAAAATCGTCCCCCGTAAGCCACAACCCTCGGGAAGGGCGCCGGGGCCCCCCGGGGCCCAAACCTCCCCCCTAAAAAGGGGCCCCAAAAAATCAAGCCTCTTTAAAAAAGGGGTCGATTGCGAACACATATAAAAAGGGGGTTTAAGAGGCCCCACCCCGACGCACACCGCACCCCACCCCCGAAAGGCCAAAAATTCCCCCTTTCAAAAGGGGAAAGCCCCAAAAGCCCCCTTTGGGTTACAAAATTCGCAACCAATCAAAAAACCCCCCCTGGCGGGCCCATACTCAAAAAAGGGAAACCAGAGGTACTCCATGTAAAATGCCTTGGCCAAATCCAAGGACAGCGTGAACCCCTTCCAGGGGCCCTCCCCCTCCCCCGCTCCACACCCTCCCGGGACACAAAGGGCCGCGCAAAAAGGGGCCGCTACGACCGGGAAACGGAGCGGGCTAGCCCAATGAAAGGACTGTGAGCAGATTTTTATCACCTATTTAAAAAAAAACATTTTTCCCGGGATTTTCCCTTTGGCCAAAATTAAAAGCAGCACTAGGGGGACGCCCATTTCTCAATGGGGGGGAAAAAAAAACGGATTCCTTTAACCCTTTAAACCAAATTATCAAAGCTAAACCTCCTCAATGATTTTTGGCAGAGTGCCTGGGGAAGCCACTCATTTCCCCTTCAGTCAAAGGGGGGAAACCCCAAAGGGTGCCCCTTTAAAAGGTCATGAAATTTTTCCAAAGGGGTTTAAACCCATCAGGTCCCCCGGGTCCTTCTTTGAGGGGCTACTCTCAATCGCCCCCTTCACTTCCTTTTCCCTGATCATTTCCTTCAAACCCATCAAAAAGGGGTTTATTTCCCTTGGGGTTTCAGGAAGGGGCTTCAGCCGGGAAAAGCCCCCCAACCCTGTCCCGATCAATTTTCCCTCCTCCCCCAAAAAGATGCAAGTAGAAGGCCCAAAACAATCCCCCAATATGTCTGATTGGCCCCCTTTTTTTCAGAAACCAAACTATCCTTTGGGTCATTTACCATCTTACAACTCATTTGACAACCTACATTTTTTTTTAGGGATCGGTAGAGCGGTATTTCCCAAAACCCCTTTTAAAAAACCAAAGGATGGTCCCCTATCGTACTGACATTTTTTTGAGAAAGGGATTTCCCCCCTTGGAGATTCCCTCGCGGCACCTCCAGTCAAAACCATTTGCTCTTTTTCCTCCCCCAGAGCCCTACACAGGCGGTACCTGTTCAGACCCCCTAAGGCCCCCGGGTCTGGGGGGAAGAATTTCCGCGCTCTCTTTTTGGGAAATATTTCCCCCCCAAACCTCTGACTTACTTTTGGCATAGACCTAGTAAAGGGGTACCCGACTCTGCAAAAAAGTCCTCAAATTGTTGATTTCTGTTTTTTTTCCAGGACAAATAAAATTTTCAGCTTCCAATAACCCCCCCAAACCGGGGGGCCCTCTGAAAACTTTTAAAAAGAAAACAAAATCTAACAGTAAACGGAAAATTTTCCAAACCTCTCCCAAACCGACAAAGGTTTTTTAAAAGATAGCCTCCTCCTTTAAAAAAAAACCCTATTCTTCTAGCCCCAAACCATGACTACCCTGTTTGGAACGGAAACCCCGGGGGTCGGGGGTGTGCCGAGGGTTGGACAACCCCCAAAGACTAGCTTTGGGCTAACTTTTCTACTAAAAGGGGCGGCGCCATCATAACCCCACACCTCCGGAAACCTTCCCCTTTTGAGGACCCTGACCGGTATTGAATTTCCCCCCCTCCGAAAAATTAATTTTCCGGGGCTAAAAAAAAGGGAAAAGGGGCCTTAAAACCCCTCATAAAAGAGACATTTCCTTTCTCCCCTTGGGCTTTGTGGACCTTTAATTTTTAATAAAGCCCCGAGTTCCTGCCCCTCAAGAAAAACATTTTAGGATCAACCCCTCCCCATTCGAGCCCCAAAAACCTTTCTGCTTTCAACCCCCTGGGGAAAAAAAGGGAACCCCACTCGGACAAAGGGCCCTTCGGCGCAAAGGGACCAAAAAGGGAAGGGGCCCTGCCCACCCCACTCCTGGCCTTCCTGATTAGGGGAACGGGTTCTGTGAGCCTGGTCCCTTGCAGAAAAAAAAATGTCAGCTTCAACGGGGTTTGAGAAAAATTTGGAAACGCCGTAAAAATTCTGGGGCCTTTAATCGGGGAAACCTTAAAATTGTTTGGCAAACATCAAAATTTTCCCAAACGTTTTCGGAGAGAGGGGCCCCCCCCAAACATTGGTGATCGGGCTCGACTGTTTTTTTCTTCCCCGTCTCCCCTCTCCCTTTCCCTCCTCTATGCCCCCTTCATTTTTCAGGGGAAACACTGGCTTGAGTCTTTTTAAACAACAAAAACATCCATATTTAAAATTACAAAACCCCTCTAAAACTGGGCCCCTCCCCTGTCCCCCCCTTTCTTTTTTATTCCCTCCCCACCACTGGCCCCGGGTTTTCCTTTTCTTCTCCCCGGATTTTTTACCCCCTTTGGGGTGAAATTTTCGGGGGCTTTCCCAAAGGGAGGGAACCCCAAACTTCCCTTTAAAGGCCCCCTCCCCCCTCAAAGAAATTGTCACTCTATTTCCCATCCCCCGATGGAGGGGGGCCCCCAAAACTGGGGGGCCTGGGGTACTTTTTTTTAAAAGGTTTCAATCAGAGGGGGGGTCCCCTTTTTTTAACTTTATCCAAAAATCTGGCCAAAGGTCGGGGGAATTTGGGAAAAGGGGTCCCCCCTCAAAAACGAAACAGGAGCAGCGGCCCCTTTGTTTTTCCCCCCTTTTTTCGCACCCCCGTTTTTTTGGGATGCCCCCGCTCTTCGTCCCCCCCCAACAAATCCGAGTGTAAAAAGGGCATCGGGAAAAGGGCATCCTCCCCCCTTTTCTACCCTTCTGGTCCCCTTCCTCCAAGTAACTTTTTCCCCGGAAGGCCTTTTCGCTAGTTCACTTTTGGGGGGCCCCCTTCGGGGAAAAAAATTTCTGGCCCCCCCCACTTTAGACCTGGGGGTTTTCTCCTTCCCCCTTCCCCTTCTCGGCCCCCTGACCCTCTTCTCCCACTGCTGACTTTTTTTACTTTTCCCACGGCCCTCACCCCTATCACCTCTCGGGTTCCCCCTCCCCGGGGTCTTCCGCCCTGTTCCTCACCCACCCTTTCCCTAGAGGACCCCCCGCATTGGGCAACAGAGGGGGTGGGACAGCAAACTGAAGGATCCCCAAACTCAGAACACGGGTTCGAACCGAAATCTTTTTCCACAGGAATTTTGGTTTTAAGGTTGCCCCAATACCCCCACACAAGGCCCCTTTCTTGGCCCCCCGAAAATTGGGGCCACTAAAAGTGTGTGGGGTTTCGCCAAAAACCTTTTACGGACTTTTCCGGCTGCCCCTAGAAAAAGGGCCCCAAAAACCCCTGTCCCCTTAAAAAAAAGGGTTTAAAGGAGGGGGGATAGGGGTGCCCGGTTCCCCTGAAGACCCTTAGCTTAACCAAGAAGGCCGGGCCCCCGACCAGATGCCATACCCTTTCTCTATTTTTTGGGTTTGGAAATTTAAAAGAAAGGTCCCCGTAGGGGGGCCCCAAACCCCAAAGGTCATTAATTTTCAACTTTAAGAGAGTTACCCGTTATTGCCCCCGAACAGTCACCCCCTTTGAACATTTTTTCTAAATGGGAAAATTGCCTAAACCCAAAAAAAATTCCCGCCATTTCCCGGGGGGGGAAAAAAATCTTGTCTTGCCCCCCGAAAACCGGGAAATCCAAAAATCACAAGGCCCCTGGGAAACCCCCCAAAAAGGTTTTACTCGAAAAACAGGGACCCAAAAGGGTGAATCGGGGAAAAAGTGCCCAAAATCCCCTGAATTTCCATCCCAACCCAGGAGCCCCAAACCACCCTTGATCTCGTGGGGCCCCGCATCTTTTCCTCCCTCCCCTTGAGCCCGGCCCCACTTTCCCTTTCCCTGGGTCACCTGGCCCCGGTTGTTGGAGGGGGGGTCTAAAATCTCCTCCCCCCAATCTTCCCCTCTGGGAAACCCCTGAGGGGCCCCCAGCCTCCCCTGGTCCAAAAGGACAGGGGGCCCCCTCCCCTTCCCCTAGGGTGGCCCTGTTTCCTCTCCCCTTCTTTAAGGCCTCCAAAAAAAGGGGCGCGGGTTTTTTCCTCCCCCCCAAAAAGGCCCCTTTGGGTTTCCCAGAGAGGAGCCGCTCCCCCCGGCCACCACATTTGGTACCCTCCCACTCCTCCCCCACCTGCTTCGGGTGAAACCCGGGCCCCAGGTCGGGTTTGGTGCTTTAAGGGGGAAAAATTTCTTTTATTGGGCCCAGTGGAGAAAATGAAACCCCGAGGGGGGTCAACAACCGGGCCACCTCCCCCCCATACCTTTTACCAATTTTACCTTTAAACCAAACCCCCCCAATTAAAAACCCTTCATTTTGTAAAATTTAAAACTACATTAATCTATATCCATTTCCACATTCATTTCCCCAAATTTTATTTGTATCATCATTCATTTCCCCTTTCCCTTCCTTTCCCTTTATCATTTTTTTCCCCCTCCACTTGCTCCCCTTTTTAACCCCTTCATTCTCCCCCTTCCCCCAATTCATCCTAACCCAAATTTTTTTTCCCTTGTTCTCCCCCCTTCTTCCTCCCCCCCCAAATTCCAACCACCCCTTACTCCCCCCTTTTCAATTTTCCCCTTTTATCATCCCCTCATTCTTTCCCTTTTTTACGGACCGGCCTTTCCAACTTTTTCAGTTTTTTTCCCTTCTCGGCCCCTTTTTTTTCCCTTTCTCATTTTTTTTTTTCCGGGATAGATTTTCCCTTTCCCCCTTACCACGGGGGGAAACGCCGTTTTTTTTTTCCCCTTTCCGATTTTTTTTTGGACCCATTCAAAACCGTGCCCTTAAACCTATTTTTCTGCTCCCCGGAATCTGACCTTTTTGGCCCAAGGGCCCACCCCCCTCCTTTGGCCCCCCCCCAATTGGTACTGGCCCCTTTAAGGGTTTCACTGGTACCTCAAAACCCCCTTTTTCCCCCCCGCGCTTTTAATTCTCCCCCGTTTCCCAAAAATCCTTTTCCACTCCAGGTAATGAAATCAGAAGGGTTTAACGGGGTTTACAGCAGCGGGCCCCCAAACCTGCCACAGCCTGGTCACCTACAGCCTCACCCTATACCCCCCGGGGGGGGTTAAAAGACAAGCAAAGTCCATTTACCGCCTAAAAAGCCTTTTTGCCCTTCTCCCCCCTCCCTCCTCCACCCTAAAAAGCAGGGTCCCTTCCCCAAAGGCGAAGGTTTTAAAGGGGTTCCCCCGGGGAACTCTACCCCTAAAATGTTTGCTTCTCAAAGCATCCCTAAGGGGGTCTCCCCCAAATCGTTGCTCCTCCTCGGCTGTATCGGGGAGCGCCCCCTGCCGAAAGGGATCCCGCTGCTTGGAAACCCTCTAAAGGCGCCTAAAAGCGAGGGCCGGGTGTTGGAAATTGGGAAACCCTCTGCGACCCTCCTTTTACAATTCATAAACTCCAAACCCTCTTCCTCCCCTCCTTTTTCTCTCCGTCCTCCCTTTAAATTTCTCTAATTTTTTTAAATCTCTCCTTTTATTAATTTTTTTTTTAAAACGTCCCCCCCGTTCTCCAGGGATGGGGGTTTTCCTCCTCCCCACCAACCCCCCCCCGGATCCTCCCCCTTAGTCTCCTGATCTCCTTGTTGAGCCCCCGCCCTTCTTATGGTGGAATTCTGCGCCCCCCCAAAAATTTTTGCAGTTGAAAGCCGCTCTTTTGGGGAACAAGACCCCCCCCTCCTGTTTCCCTCTTTACTTTTTCAGTTAGGGGGTTGATTCTTTTGGGCCAAATTCTCTGGCAGTTTTCCCAAAGGTGGGCCCCCTCTACCCCACCCCTTCCCAAGGTTTCAGGGCAAAAGCCAAAATTTCCAATGCGAGGTCATTTTAAATCAGCTTTTTCCCCCTAAACCCTTTTGACCCAAAACCCGGGGGACCCCCCTTCATTTTTTTCTTTTAAAACTCGGGCTGGAAGGGACGGGGATTTTTGTGGGGTGGGAAAAGGGTTTTTCCCTTACCAGTGTCCTTTTCCAAAAAGCGGATTTTTTTTTGGGTGCAGCTTTTTCCTTGGGTGCAGGCTCTGCGGGAAACCCTTTTTTCCCTTTTTGTTTGGGGACGGGGAAATGCCCCTGCACCCTACCCTTTTTCCCCGCCTCTGGTAGGGCTCCTGCTTTTTTCCACAATCCTTCATAAAACCCTTCATTTCCTAAACCTTTTTTGGCAAAATAACCTTTCTCACTAAAAACCCTTCCCCTCCCTTCCTTCCATTGGCCCCTCCTGCCTTTTGCACTTGCCCGGCTTGGTGCCTCCCCCCGGTGTGCTGTCCCCGGTCCCGTGGTGTTGCTCCCCCGCCTGTTCCCCTCCCCTGTTTGCCCTGCAGCGGGAGTCCCGCTGGTGTTATCCCTTTTTAAAAGGGGGGGGGGGGGGGTGCCTGAGCTTCACCCTTTCCTCTAAAAGCGTGCCGCAAAACCGAGCCCCCAGCGGACCATGGGGAAAACCCGCTCCACCCTTTTCCCCAACCCCCCACCTCCCCGGGGAAACCAAACCCCCTCCCCCCTTTTCCACTTTTCCTCAAAATTCCTTAAAACACTTTTTTCGTTTGGTCCCGGGACATTTCCCAGCTGGTTTTTTCCCCTTCCACTGCCCTTTTGAAATTTGTGGCTTCACTGTCTTTTCCGAGCCCCTTCGCTCCACTTTTAAGGTGCGATGCCTCTGCAGAAGGCAAAATTGTTTCACCTGCAGTTTTCCAGCAGAGGGGGCCCAGGACACACATTGCTCCCTCCCCCGCTGAAACCCCACATCGCCGGGGGCGGCACTTGAGCCCTTTGCTGGGGCCTCCCGGGGCGATAACCTCAGGCTTGTCTGATCCCGGGTTTTCCTGATCTGGCCCCACGGGAACAAAAGGAAAGAGAGCAAGAAAAACAGATCCCTCCCTCCCACTCGATCCCCCTTCACCCACAGCCTCCCCCCATCTCCACTCGTTCTCCAGGTCGGGTTTGGGGTTTACCGGGGCCCCTGCTGACCGCACCGGGGTCCCAAGGGTTTTTCTTTCCTTTATCTTTCAAACAAATCGCCCCGCAGAAAGGGGGGAAACCTGAACAGACACCCGGAAGGGCCCTTTTCAAACGCTGCAGCCCTGCACAGCCCCGCACTCACTGGGGTTTTACTCCAAACCCCCAAAAGGGAAATGAAAAAGAATGGGGAACACAGCGCTCCCCTGTACGGGAAAATCCCCCTAGAGCAGAAGGAAAAACACAGCGCTCCCCTTACTGGGAACTCCCCCCTAGAGGGAAAAAAGAACACAGCGCTCCCCCGTAAATGGGAACTCCCATAGAGGAAAATGGAAACACAGCGCTCCCCCGGGACTGGGAACTCCCCTAGAACAGAATGGAGAAAAAAACAGGCCGGCCCCCCTGTACTGGGAAAATCCCAAAGAAAAGAAAAGGAGAACACAGCGCTCCCCTGTACTGGGGCCCCTATAGAGCAAAAATGGAAAAAACAAACGCTCCCCTGTACTGGAACTCCCATAAGGAGAATAGAGAACCAGCGCTCCCCCCGTACGGGGAAATCCCATAGAGGAAAAATGGGGGAACACACGCTCCCCGTAAATGGGGGAAAATCCCATAGAACAGAAATTTGGGGAAAACCCCCCGCCCCCCCGGGACGGGAACCCCCCCCTAGAAAAAATGGGGGAAAAACAGCGCCCCCCTATACTGGGAACTCCCCCTACAGGAAATGGAGAACACAGCGCTCCCCTTAGAAAACTCCCAAAAGAGAATAGAGAAAACAGCGCTCCCCTGTACTGGAACTCCCATACAGGAAATGGAGAACGCAGGGGCCCCCCCTGTACAGGAACTCCCCCTAAGGGAAAAGAAACACAGAGCTCCCCTGTACTGGGGAAAATTCCCCCCTAAAAAAAGAATGGAGAACACAAAAACCCCGGCCCCCCGTACTGGGGAAATTTCCCCTTTGAGGAGAATGGAGAACACCGCCTCCCCCGTAAATGGGGAATTTCCCCTAGAACAGAATGGAGAACACAGTGCTCCCCGTACTGCCCCAACTCCCATATAATAAATGGAGAAAAAACCCCGCCCCCCCTGTACGGGAACTCCCATAAGGGGAAATTTTAGAACCCACGCTCCCCCTGTACCCGGGGAAATCCCTTTAAAGGGGAATGGAGAACCAGCGCTCCCCTGAAAAGGGGGAAATCCCAAAGGGGAAATGGAGAACACCCGCGCTCTCCTGACTGGGGAACCAATCCCCCCTAAGGAAATGGAAACACAGCGCTGTATTGTACTGGGAACTCCCATAGAGGAGAATGGAGAACCAAAAACCAAACGCTCCCCTGTACGGGAATCCCCGTAAAAGGGAATGGAGAACCCCCAGCAGTCCCCTGTAAAATGGGAACTCCCATAGAGGAGAATTGGGGAACAACCCGCGCTCCCCGTAAATGGGAAAATTTCCCCCTTAAAAAGGGGAATGGAAACACAGCGCTCCCCTGTACTGGGGAAATCCCATAAAAGGGGAATGGGAACACAGCCTTCCCCCCCCTTTCTGGGAAATCCCAAGAGGGGAAATTTAGAACCAGCGCTTCCCTGTAAATGGGGAAACCCCCAAAAAGGGGGGAGAATGGAGAACACCAGCGCTCCCCGTATCTGGGAACTCCCATAAGGAGAAGGGGAAACCCGCGCCCCCCCTGTTTCTGGGAATTTCCATAGAACAGAAGGGGGGAACCCCAGTGCTCCCCTGTACTGGGAACTCCCTTTGAACAGAATGGAGAACACAGGGGCCCCCTGTAAACCGGGAACTCCCCTAGAGAGAATGGAGGAAAACCCAAGGGGCTCCCCATACGGGGAAATCCCATAGGGAAAAATGGAAAAACACCGCGCTCCCCCCGTACTGGGAATTTCCTAGAACAGAATGGAGAACACAGTGCTCCCCTGTACTGGGAAAATTTCCCAATTTTAAAAAGAATGGAGAACAAAAGCCCCCCCTGAAATGGGAACCCCCCATAAAAACAGAAAAGGAGAACACCGTTCCCCCCGTACTGGGGAAATTTCCCTAGAACAGAATGGAGAACACAGCGCTCCCCTGTACTGGGGAAATCCCATAGAACCCGAAAGGGAAAAACCCCTTTCCCCCTTAAATGGGAACTTCCTAGAAAAAAAATTTGGGGAACACCCCCGCTCTCCTGACTGGGAAAATTCCATAAACAGAATGGGGGACACGCGCTCCCCTGTACTGGGGAACTCCCATAGATTAGAATAAAGGACATATTGATTGCATCTGTGGGAGTCCATAAAGCTCGATGCCATGGGTCCCCGGGTTTCTTTCCCGGCCGGGGGGAAGCTTTTGTGTGACGGGTCCTCAGCGGGATCTGTAGTGTATCCTGTAGATGTTTGTGTACACACCACCGCGCTGATCCTGATAAATCTCCCCGACGGGCTTTGTTAGTTTACACTTCAAGGTGGCAGAAGGCGGCGGAGGTCCGCTAATAACAGAAAGAGAAAACGTCTGAATATCTGTGAACGGCGAATGGTTCTCTGTGAGGAGCTGAGAGAAGGTTCCCTGCAATGAAATTGACCCCGTATCTCTATGGAGGGACATTTATTCTATGGATCTCCTGCTTCTGGCCTTCATCTCTCATCCCGGGTTCAAATAAAAATCTGTAACAAGACCCCACCTGCCATTTATAATGCTGGTTTCATCTATCTATCCATATCTATCTATCTATCTATCTATCTCCTATCTATCTATCTATCTATCTATCTATCTATCTATCTATCTATCTCATATCTATCTATCTATCTATCTATCTCATATCTATCTCCTATCTATCTCATATCTATCTATCTATCTATCTATCTCCTATCTATCTATCTATCTATCTATCTATCTATCTATCTATCTCCTATCTATCTATCTATCTATCTATCTATCTATCTCCTATCTATCTATCTATCTATCTATCTCATATCTATCTATCTCCTATCTATCTATCTATCTATCTATCTATCTATCTATCTATCTATCTATCTATCCCATATCTATCTATCTATCTCTCCCATATCTATCTATCTATCTATCTATCTATCTATCTATCTATCTATCTATCTATCCATCCATCTATTGATCTATTTTTACATTTGCATCCTAGTTTCCCTACAGTCTCTATTACTCTCTATTGTATCTGCTGTAGATTATCACATAATCTTCCATATTCTGCAGCTCTGATTTCCCCCCATTAATAAGCGCCGTTGCAGCCGCCGTGTATTAGCATGCGGAGTCACACTTTATCGCACGTCCTGTAAAATCAATGACATTTCAAATTGACACCAGTAACGTCTTGTTTGGATTTGGTTTTGGAGTGAAGAGGATTGATAAAGCCAATTAGCCGGGTCGTATTTATCCTGATTAAATTTATTAGCTGAATAATGAAATGTCTGCTCTATTTAACCCTTCATGGGAAGGTGAAAGTCAGAGACTCTGAATAAGATATGAGGCATCGAAGACATGAAACTGTTCTGAGCCCAGCAGTGGCTGATGAGTGTCCATGGACACTGCTGCCGCTTGTTTTTATTTACAAAGTTTTTTGCTAATTCATCACATATCTTAATAGGAATATAACTTTTCTGCCAGAAAGCTCGAGATTCCATACTGCCCTTCACATCTCCAGGTAATCCCGATCATAATGCCTTGTTGAGGAAGCACCTAGGATACTATAAATGATCCGATACAATGTATCTGTATAGTGTACTATACACAATGTGATACAGTGTATCTGTACACTGCACTATGACCCATCTGATACAATGTATCTGTACACTGTACTATGACGCATCTGATACAATGTATCTGTACAGTGTACTATAAACAATCTCATACAATGTATCTGTACATTGTGCTATAACTGATCTGATGCAATATATAGGTACACTGTACTATTAATGATCTGATATAATGTATCGATACACTACTATAAATGGTTCAGTATAATGTATATGTACATTGCACAGTAAATGATGTAATATCATGTATATGTATGTTGTACTATAAACAGTCTGATACAATGTATCCATATATTGTACTATAAACGATCTGATATAATGTATCTGTACACTGTACTATAAACAGTCTGACACAATGTATCCATACATCATCCTATAAATTATCTAATATAATGTATCCATACACTATACTATAAATGATCTGATAAAGTAGATTTGTACATAGTTATATAAATGATGTGATACAATATATTTGTACATAGTACAATAAATGATCCAATGCAATGTATCTGTACATTATTCTATAAAAAACCTGGTACAATGTATCTGTACATTATTCTATAAAAGACCTGATACAATGTATCTGTACATTAATCTACAAATGACATAATACAATGTATCTGTACATTTTTCTATAAATGACCTGATACAATATATCTGTACATTATTCTATATATGACCTGATACAATGTATCTGTACAGTATTCTATAAATGATCTGATACAATGTATCTGTACATTATTCTATAAATGATCTGATACAATGTACCTGTACAGCATTCTATAAAGGACCTGATACAATGTATCTGTACATTATTTTATAAAGGACCTGATACAATGTATCTGTACATTATTCTATAAATGACCTGATACAATATATCTGTACATTATTCTATATATGACCTGATACAATGTATCTGTACAGTATTCTATAAATGATCTGATACATTGTATCTGTACATTATTCTATAAATGATCTGATACAATGTATCTGTACATTATTCTATAAAGGACCTGATACAATGTATCTGTACAGTATTCTATAAAGGACCTGATACAATGTATCTGTACAGTATTCTATAAAGGACCTGATACAATGTACCTGTACACTATACTGTATATACAATATTCTAGTATCAAAGTATAAGAAACAAATCCTCAACACTTCTGATTAAAAGTCATAAGAAGCATCGCAATTCATGGAGCCCGAGTGTAGGAAAAAAAACCTCAGCGGTGACAGATGGAGGCTTTGAATCTATGCCAGGCACCTTCACCATTACCTTGATGCTCAACCCATCAAGACTGACACAGAATGGAAGAGCGGACTTAAACTCTCATAACACTGGGATGAGCTATGGAGGCGCAGCAGAAAATGGAATCTCTTTTCTTTGTAGTTTAAGACACCTGAAACAAATCTCTAATACTTGGGAAGAATAATGTGCATGAAAGACTTAAATCTCCCCCAGTGCAGCAATATAATGTATAACTCAAAGGGATCAGAGCCACCTGAGGAGAATGGCAATGAAAGACTTGCTGGAAAGGGTGATAAGAAGCAGCAGAGAGTGTGGGACATCAGCCGCCGTCATAACAAACCCTGCGTAGATCATAGATGTGACCTTCACAAAGACTCAATGAAGATTTTATCCGCTCCAACCTGCTACAGGCTTTTATCTCTAACAACCTTTGCTACAGACTCTCTATCTTGTGGATGACAACCGGAGGCATCACATTGTATCATAAGCGGCTTGACGAGGTGAATGGTAATATTTCTATCATATATAACAAAGTAATCAGAATAACCTTATGAAAAATGACATGAATCCCTTAATAATATGACCTGAAAACGTCTTAAAGGAGCATTCCAGTTGTTTTTTTTCCCTTAGTTCATATGAAATTTCTTTTAGATACACAGTAGTGCCAGTAATTTTACTTACCTGCAGCTGAATACAGGATGTCTGGCTGATGCAATAGTCATTAGAAGTTGTGTCTATTTACACAGTAGAGCTGGTAACTTTGCTAACCTGCAGCTGCATACAGGATATCTGACTGATACAACAGCCATTAGAAATCTAGGTGCAGTGCCAGTAACTTTCCTTACCTGCAGCTGCATATAGGATTTCAGACTGATGCAACAGCCATTATAAATTGCTTCTAGGTATACAGTAGTACTGGTAACTTTGTAAACATTCAGCTACATAAAGAATTTCAGGCTGGTGCAACAACCATTAGAAATTGCTTCTAGGTACACAATAGTGCCAGTAACTTTGCTTACCTGCAGCTGAATACAGGATTTTTGGCTGATGCAACAGTCTTTGTGAGGTCACATGACCTGTTCTCTGATAGGCTGATAGACTCTGTGTTTTTGATGCTGACAGCAAGTCTGACTCTCTATTCATTCCTATGAGACTGACTGAGACCCACCCATAGGAATGTATAGAGAGATTCACTTCCGGGTCACACAACCATGCTGTGTGTATTAGCAGATCAGAGAGCAGGTCACATGACCCAGAGGCAGCAGGAAGATATTCTGTGTTCTGCTGCAGGTGAGCTAAATTACTGGCACTACTGTGTACCTAGAAGCTATTTTTATTAGCTGTTGCATCAGCCAGATATCCTGTATGCAGCTACAGGAATGCAAAATTTGTGTCACAACTGTGTACTTAAAAGCAAATTCTACTGACTGTTGCATCAGTCAGAAATCCTGTATTCAGCTTCAGGTAAATGAACTAACGGTGAAAAAAACATGGAATGGCCCTTCACGGAGGAACTGTGACATCTCCTGATGCATCAAACATCAAAAACACAATAGGCCTTATGCATGAAAACTGTCTAGACTGTCTTTATTGGCCACGGCAACCAATCAGAGCCCACAGCAAAAAGTCAGAGCTTAGCTTTTATTTTTCCTGAGCACTATCTGAAATGAAAGCTGTGATTGGTTGCTGTGGGCAACAAATACAGTCTTATGGTTAGACAGTTTTTGGACATAAGGCCCAATGTGTGATCCCAGCCCTGATCTCCGCACTGCTGAACAATTTCCACCTTTGCAGATTCCATGCTGATATTTACCTGCCGCACTTGGAAGAGATTTTATAGAGAGAACCCGTGACATTCCCTGACGTCAATTTAAGTAAATCCTTCTATTCCTCTGTTGTCCCTCCTAGAGTTGTATGACCGAATCTGTCAGATGGGTGTTTTCATTCCAGTTGTCAGAGAGGCGTGTCCCAGCATGCACTGGTTGGACAATGTCAGGTCATGGTGGGACACACCCCTAATTTGTAACACCCATCTGACAAATTCAGTCATACATTTCTAGGAGAAATAACAGAGGAACCACAAAACACAGAGATATTAGGAAAGATGTTTCAGAATTGTTGCTTTATGGGGAGCTCTAGTGTTCGCTATAACAGCGAGGCCACTCACCGTCTCTATCCCAGCTTTACACCTCCACCATTCATTACAATCTCTGCTTGTTCTCAGTGATTGAGAACTTTCCTGTCTACATCCAGAACCTGTGAAAAGTCCTGCCCATAGCTCTGCGTCCTGTCCAGACAATCCTGTGTCAGCAAGACAGCCCGGGCTCCAGACTCGTACGTGTCGTCTTATCTTGTACATTGTAGTGAAGTATAAGGACAGGAGGGATAATTGTGGAGCAGAGGTATCTATTTCACAAAGGATTGTCTAGACTGGATGTTCTGGCCTCAAGAAATTCTTTGTTCACTAACTGAATGCTGAGACTGTGAAAACTGGGAAACAGAAACATAAAACTATTATTATAAATATTTATCATCATTATAATTATTACTATCAATATTTATTATTATTATTATTATTATTCCACTAATAATAAATATTTATATCAATAATAATAATAATATTCATAAAAATAATAATGATAATAATAATAAATATAGATGATAATAATATTGATAATAATAATAATAATAATTATCATTTTTGATACTAATAATTATTCTACTAATAATAAATGTTTATAATTATTATTATTATAATTATTATTATTAATAATTATTCCACTAATAATAAATATTTATATCGATAATAATAATAATATTAATAAAAATAATAATAATAATAATTATTATTATTATCAATAGTTATTATTACTATTATTATGAATCAGGAAGGGGAAGATCTCTCCTTAGGCTATGTCTACATTGCATCAAAGAAAACACGGCCCCAAAAGCGGCCGTTCTCTCTCTGATGCAGGACCGCGGCTTTTGTCACGCTTTGTCCAAAAGCCGCGGCCGCTTCTCATTTTACCGACGTCCCCCATACAATAGTATTGTATGGGAAGACGACAAGAAAACGAGAAGCACCGGGGTATTATACAACATGTTGTATAATACGCCCCTGCCGAAAGACGGCAGAGAAAAGACAGTGTGTAGACAGCAACTCGTCTTTTCTATTGCCGTCTATGGCACCACACTGACGATCGTACTGCGGCACTTTTAAAAAACGAAAGCGCCGAGATATGATCGTAATCCGTCAGTGTGGACATACCTTTAAAGAGCCCCAACAAACGTCGTGTAGAGTTTTGTTTTCCCTTTTTCGCACTCTAAAAAGCATCTGCATATCACAAGGTTTTATGGATAAAAATAATTATTATATCAAAAATAATAATAATAATTTTATTTATTATTATTTTTTATTACTATTTTATTATTATCATCACAATTTTTTATTATTATTAATTTTTTTATTTTTATGATTTTTTATTATTATCAATAAAAAATATTTATATTAGTGAAAAAAAAATTATTGATCAAAAAAATAAAAAATTATTAAAAAACAATATGTTTTATATTATTATTAAATTATTAATAATAATATGTTTATTTTTTTTAAATTTATATTCCAAATACATATTTATTTTTGCTTTTATTATTATTAATATTAATATGATTATTATTAATATGATTATTTATATTAATATCATTATCATTATACATTATACATTATATATTTATTATTAGTAGAATAATTATTAGTATCAATAATAATGATAATAATAATAATATTTTATTATTAATATTATTATTAATATCAATATTTATGACACCGTAGAACACTCATTTGGATGCCATAGAAGTTGGATCCGTTTTTGAGTATTTTAAGCCCCAAAATCTGAAAATGTCGCCCATCTTCCCCTATCAGCTCTAGTTTTGGAGATCTGGTGTTGCCACCTCACCAAGTATCTGCTGCTGAAAGTAGTTGTCACTCAATATTGTAATACTAAATTTTAAAATTTCAACTCCCCTGGAACTAGCCCTAAAGACGGTTTTCCATAGCTCCATGTTAGTCTTCTATTTTTTTCCCTTTTTCAGGGGGTGGGGGCAGACATGTTTTTTGGGGGGTGGGGGCAGGTGGTTTCGTAGGTTATAGGCTCCCAAGAGATGGGTTTTTTAGGGTTGGTTTTGTGGCTGGTGAAAGTGGAGGAGAGTCTGATGTGTTGGGGCAGTGAGTTCCAGAGTGTGGGGGAAGCACAGGAGAAGTCTTGGTGCACCTTTTTTGCATGATCTATGTAATGAAAAAGAGAATTACTTTAAGCAGATTAAAATGATCTTCCACCTCAGCGCTTGTTTTTTCGTGGCAATCTTAGTATAGATACTGGCTATTACTAGACTTCGGGACTATTAAAAATCTCCATTGCACTATATACTGTGGGGAACATAGAGGGTGTAATGATTACAACGGAGTACAGCATTAATAGGGGTGTAATATATTGTTCACAGGAGTATACAGGAGGTAATGTATTAGTATATAGGGGGTGAATTTATTTCATATAGGAGATACAGGGGTGTAAAATTAGCAACAGGAGTATACAGGAGGAATGTATTAGCATACAGGGGTATACAGGGGTGTAAGATTAGTATCAGATGTAATGTATTAACAGGGTATACAGATGTAATGTATTTGTAACAGGACTATACAGGGTATAATGTATTAGCATACAGGAGTGTAATGTATTTAAAA
>JAODAL010057498.1:0-22643 GCA_025379985.1 Phyllomedusa bahiana
GGATGAATTTTAACACCCCCTGCGCAGATTTCCCGGGGGAACTATTTACCACCATCATCGCAGTTTTCCCCAAAATTTCAGTGTAAGTGCTCCCAGGGTGTTACGTGAGTGTTGAGTGTGAGGGACACTGTAACAAGTATATTCCTCAGCCTCTCCTCTGCTTCCCTGGATCACCACAAAGGTCCAGAGTAATTAATATCTATGACAGAACTACATCATTCTAATACACGGTCGTTATTCTTTTTGATCGGTATCATAAATTATAAGAAAACTGACATAAGGAAGAGTAAGTATCCTTCATGTCACATACTATATATGGTTACTGATCAACTATACTTTTTTATTGTGTAACATGTATATAATAGCACTAATACTATGTCTGTCTTTTTTTTTGTAAATAATTTTCTTAGATTTCATTGATAAAGGTCCATTATGGGTCATTACATCCAGGACCTGAATCCATAGAAGTAACTTCAAGCTATAAAGGAACCGGCAGTGGAAAGATCTGTGAAGCCGGATGACTGACATTAATGCAACCAAAATGTAAATGTGTTTATGAAGTGAGAACTAAAGAAACTAAAAAGGTAAAAAAATAAAGACATTTAAAAAATAATGAGTGTACAGTGGGCACATGGGAGATGCTGGTTATCAACTATTTTGTGTGGAATAACTATCTGTCTTACACAAAGACATTTTTGAACCTAAATGTATTACAATGTATTACCATAATTGGCAACGTTTGAAACTGAAAAAGCAGGAGATTGTAGAGGGTGGCGCGCTGTTGCCAGGTAGTGCCCCCCCATTGTGGGGTCGGTTTTATTGCCCCCTCTTTGCCAGGTAGTGCCCCCTCTTTTGCCAGGTAGACCCCCCCTTGTAGCAGGTATTGCCCCCCCATTGTATTCGGGTAGTGCCCCCTCGGTTGCCAGGTTTTCCCACCATTTTTAGTCAGGTAGTGCCCCCTCTGTTGCCAGGTAGACCCCCCCATTGTTGCCAGGTAGAGCCCCCTCTGTAGCCAGGTAGATGCCCCCCATTGTAGTCAGGTAGTGCCCCCTCTGTTGCCTGTCAGACCCCCCCCCCCATTGTAGCCAGATAGAGCCCCCCTATAACTAATAAAAATAAAATAATAAAATCCACTTACCTCAATAGGCTCCTGCAGCTCCGGACATCTCCCGGCCGACTGAGTAGTCTCAGCGTCGCAGGGGAGTGAGTGCAGCCGCGCGTCACTCCCCCTGCGCCGCTGACCTGTATGTACGGCGCACACCGGCCGGCGGTGTGCATCCAGGGGGAGAAGGGAGGAGGGGAACATTCCTTCCTGCCTTCTCCCTGTACTGCTGACTGACTGTGCGGCTGCGGCCGCACAAGTCAGTGAAACTCGCCGGGCGGGTGAGCGGCCCCCCCTTCACCCGCCTGTAGGAGGGGCCCCGCCACGAGTAGCCACCAGCGCTACTCTTGCGCCGCGGTCCCCCACTGCCTGCTGGCGGCGGGAGGAGTGCCAACTCTGCTGGGAGGGCGGGGACCCCCATTAGCGGGACCCTCCCGCCAAAAGCGGGAGAGTTGACATGAATGTGTATTACTGAAAGCACAATGTGTCACAAGAACACAGTCTCTGAATCACATGATAGGTAAAAGCATCAAAAAGTTATTTCCCACATAAAATTATACATTAATAGGGCTCTGTCAGGAAGGTCAAAACTGGGTTTCGGCGGTGACGGGGTTAAACTGCAAATACATCCTTGGAGAAAGGGAAAGAGGAAGAGTATAGGCAAGTTTGATAACGTAGGATGAGCCCCAGAATTTATCTCCACTTGTAGCCCCCACAGTACGACATTGGGGTCTGACAGAAATGAATACTTTGACAATTATGGGCAAAAAACAGTCAGCGATGAAGGCTTAAGATACACACTTACCTCCACCGAGGGACTGAAGCCTGTGACTGCTGTGTGCTGCCCAGGACCTGTTGATGATGTCACATGGAGGGAGGAGTCATGTGACCTTTTTGCATGTGTGTGGCCAGGACCTGTGTATGATGTCACATGGATGGAGGGAGGAGCGATGGAGGACCAAGAGCCTGCTGTGTGCTTTCCAGGACCTGTGATGATGTCAATGGAGGGAGGAGTCATGTGACTGCTGTTGTGCGCCAGGGACAAAAAAGTGATGGATGTCACATGGAAAAGGGGGAGGGGAGTCCGACCCTTTTGGGAACCTGCATGTGTGCTGGCCAAGACCTGTGGGAAGCCTGGATAAATGTGTCCCGGAATCAGGGAATTTTAACAGCAAGGGGTTGTGAAACGGCGTGTCAGCCTTTTTAGGGGGCCGATGTGTGTGTAACGTGCCTGTAGCTGAGCCGTGTGTGGGGTAACCCTTGCCTGTAGCTAGCCGTTGTATGTGTTTGTAAACCGTGCGCTGTAGCTGACCCGTGTATGTGTGTGTAACGTTCCTGTAGCTGAGCCGTGTTTTTTGGGGGTGTGTAAGGGCCCTTGCCTAGTAGTTTGAAGCTGTTTTGTGTGTATCGGGGTGCCTGTGGCCTGAAAGCCGTGGTGTGTGTGTAACGTGCCTGTAGCTGAGCCGTGTTAAATTTTTGTGTGTAACGTGCCTGTAGGCCTTTGAGGCCGACTGGGTGTGTGAAGTTGTTGGCCCGTGGTAGGGCTGAGCCTTTTTTGTGTGGTTGGAGGGGTAACGTGCCTTGTAGCCTGAGGGTTTCTGGGTGGTGGTGTGTAACGTGCCTGGTGGCGTTGGTGCTGCCGTGGTGTTGTGTGTAACGTGCCTGTATACTGAGGGACGGCCCGTGTATGTGTGTAACGTGCCTTTGACGATTTGAGCCGTTTTGGTGGGGTGTAAGTGCCTGAAAAGTTGAGGAAGCTTGCAAGCGGGGGTCAGGGGGTAGTAGAGCTACAGGCCACATAAAAATGCGGGCCCATTGCTGCCCCTGATATTTTCCTGTTCAGACCCTTCCTTTTTTTCCCGGGGGCATCAAAGCAAAATCTCCCTTTGGCCTTTTGTTTTTGAAAGGTTGTTACTAACGAAATGTGTATCAAAGGCCTTAAAAAATTATTTTTGGGAGGTTTGTTATAATTGGAATTAACCCGTTTTTCTTCATTTGGACATTATTTTTGTGGCAACTGAGAGAAGGGGAATAAAACGTGGTGGGGGTTAATAAAAAAATGAAGAAAGTTTTGCGATCTTTTAATCAAAAACAGGGAAAAACCGAGCAAGTTGGGGACAGTTTATGGTTGCGTTTTGACATGGTGTGGTGTTGTTGGAGAGGGGAATGTCCTTTTTATTAAATTTATTTATGCGTCCTTGTTTTTAAAAATACCTTTTTAGTTTTTAAAGTTAAATAAAATTATTATTTTTTGGGTTGGGGGAAGAATATTAAAAAAAAAAATTATATATGTGGTTTTAAGGAAAGGGTTTTTTTCTGTTATTTTTGATTTAAAAATTGGAAAATTTTTTGGGATGTAGATTTAAAAAGGAGAGTTTTATTTTTTAAATTTTAGATATATTTGTATACAATAACACACTGTTATTTTGAAAGGTATTTAAATGGGAAAATTGGGAGGGTTTATCAAACGTTTCCCCCAAAATACTGCAAAAAAAAATTTAGGGCACTGAGTAGTTTTAGCGAATCCATTTCTGTATAATATATACCAGTATATGAGAGTTAGGCGTTATGTGACCTGAAAATGTCCAAAATAAAGCTTCTCCCTGTGGGAAAGATCACCCCAGCAATACCAAACCCAAAAACTATTTTGTCTTGTGAGGTCTGTCAGTAAAGATGAGCTGAAAAGCTTCAAATGCTATATATATTATAATTTTAAAATTTTTGGAAAAATTTTTAAATATGCATGGTCATGTGATTTTAGCAGCCAATGAGAGCCCTAAAAACCCCTCGCGGGGGTTTCTGACATTTCTTGTGCTCTGCATTGATGGAACCGCCAAAGTGCAGAAAGGCGTTGAAAACCCTTTAAAAATGGGTTTTTTGAATGCCTGTAAAACTAAAACTTTTACCGAAAACTAAAATTGTTCGAGTTAGTAGAACAGTCCTACTCGAACTTAACTTTTTTTGAACGGCTCGAAAACACAGTGTCAAAAACTCTGCAATTGTGTTTTGCCCTCAGTCAAGGGGGATTGTGTTCAGTTGGGGTGCCTCTTTTTCCTGTTCCTGGTTCCTATAAAACTCCTCAAGCAATTCCCATCTTGATTTTTATTTACCCCTGCTTTAAGTCCTTCGCATTTAAATTTGCCTCCAGCCGTGTTCCTTGTATAGCAGTTTCCCCTGCCCTATCCTATATTCCCGTGTTGCGGGCACCGTCTAACCTCTGCCTTTACCAACACTACCTTTACCTTCCGGGGATTCGCATCTATCCACCTCCCGTGTTAACTTGCCCCGGGGATTGGGCTCCGCAGTAACACCAGTATCGTGAAAATAGTCACAGGCAACGGGGAGGGTTCTGGTTTCTAGGAAAGTTTAGGGAGCCTTTTATTACATTGCGGCATGCTGATGGAGACAGAGGGGCGCTCCTTCCCCTGTTTTCCCTTAGCTGCCATGATCACGGGTGGTTCCATGCCCGATCGGCGCCCCACTTTTTGGCTTGCATGATGTAAAAACGACCCGTACATCCATTTGAGGAATTCCATTTCCTAGGAATCCCGTCTTAATGTCAGCAAAAGGGTTAAAAAGCCCTCCTATATGCACTCTTTACCTTATTAATTGCACCTGTTTGAACTGTTTACCTGTTTAAAAACACCTTGCCACACATTCAATTAATCACACTAACCCTCCACCATAGCCAAACGTCTCAGCACACCCACAACAATATTGTAGGGGTGAAGGGACCCTAGGGGCCACAAACGACAGTTGGGCCCCTGCCTGGCCCGACCCCCGCCCGCCTTTTGGGGTGCCCACCCAAAATTTTCCCCCAAACCAAAAACTTGCTAAACGTTAGTGTTTAAAACACAAGACACAGACAAACAAACAAAACACAATAAGGGGAAAGGCAGGCAAAACCAAGTCGGAAAAATGGGAATGCAGAAAAAAGTCAGAAGAATAAAAGTGAAAAAAAGGAGGAAAAAATTTTAGAAATTTTAAAACTTACAGGAAAACAAAACAATAGGAGGGGAAACGGAAGACCAAATAGGGAAGATAGAACTGTTAATCACCCCGGAGCAAGGGTTAACCCGGAAAATGCGGAAGATTTGGACGTCGGGGGGAATCCAAAAAGATTGCAGGAGGAAAAAAAACCGGGGCCCCCCTAGTAAACACAAATGCAGACACTATGTTGAAACCACGTTATGTCGCAACAGCCGTGGCCGGTGATAGGTTTTAAAAACTATGGGTCTTTGGGCATGATCATGACATAGGGCCGACAAAATTTTTCTCCACCCTGCCTTAATTTCAATTTACCTAGGAACAGCCCTGGGCCCTTGTGGGTTAAAGGAGGGGGCGAGCCTTAAGTGTGTGTGATGACATCGCTTTTGCCTACTGGGGTAAAGTGCGGGTAGCGGCCATAAGTATAGTAAAAACCTGCTGGTATGGGGCCCCAAAGGGGCGTCTGGCAGATGGCCCTTCTACCCCTGTTCCACCAGAGTGCCCCAAAAGGGGTGTCCTGGTCTGATTTAAACCCATTTTTCCTCATGTGTACGGCCCGGGGGAGTCACTTACCTGGGAGGAGTCAAATGGCGGAGGTATGTACGGCAGGGTTTTACTAGAAAACCTTGGTCCTGGCATCTGTGGTTTTACTAACCCCACATTGTTACTCCTCCCCATTGTACCGTCCATGGAAAGAATAAGTCCCTCCATTATGGCCGACCTCACAATTAGGATCTGCTGGTCACATCCCGAACGGGCACCTCTGAGATTTGTTGAGTCATTCTTGTCCCCAAGGGGTCGGAATTTATTTGCGTGACACTTCCACAGTGACGAGCTTGCAGATAAAGCTGCTGTCCCATTCTTTAGGATATGTTTGACAGGAAAAATAGGGGTAGTAAACAGGGAATTGGGCAAAAAAAAAAAGGGTGTCCCCCTGATGATTGTGAAGGGAAGGATAACAACCCCCGGGACTTGATAAAGAGATCATCAGCAAGAAACAACAAAAAAACAGTCCACGGAAAACATTCTCGAGGTAAAAAAGGGTTCCAAAAATTTTTTTAAAAGGGGAAATTAAAAGACCCCACAAGAATCATGCAATCGCATCGGACCGCGCGTTTCGATGCGCAGCACCTTTTTCATGGCTGCAAAACACAAAAATAAAATTTAAATCCCTTAGGGGGTCATGTGATCTAATGTATGAGGAATGACGTAAACAAAAAAAAACTAAACTACATGCTTTAAAAACATGATAAAATGTGTTGGATGCAATTGCAATGGTAATATAAAGGATAATTAATAGTGCAATAAGATCATACCGTCTTTTTTAAAACCGCGGGGAAATCGGGTGCCAAGTGAAAAGATCCCCCGGCCCCCCTTTGCAAGCAACTTCCCCCAATCGCCTTTTCCCCGGTCTCAACTGTTCTATTACCCTGAAACGAAAGGGGGGTAACGTCTCCCTGCATGTGCGTCCAAAAAGTGCTTTATCCCATGAGATATCTACATCGGGTTTTTTTGCACCCCAAGTGTTGGGGTGCGGATTTTAAGGGAGCATGTTGTGCAGCCAACTATTGTTTTTTGAAAAATACGTACGGGTAATTAAGTAAACTAAAAAACGTTTTAAATTAATGTAGCTATTCTTTTAAAACTTTGTTATATGACACCGAATAAAATTCCTTAGTATAAGGATGGCTACACGTGATCACCGAATATCCACTTTGTACATCCCCTTGGTTTTCCCCAGGTTTTATTAAAATGTTTCCGTTAAGGAGAAAACACGGGAATAATAGAGAGCCTAAAATTCGACTTTGTTTGAAATGAACCCAACATCCGTTCTTTAATAATTTGTTTAGTACTTTTTTGGGGTCAAAATTTAAAAGGGAAAGTTTTTTTTTTAACAAATTGCAAATTTGGGAGAACTGGCGCATAATGGTGTAAATAAAAATAGTTTTGAATTCAAAATTTTTTCATTTTTATTTTTTTTTGTTGACAAAAATTTTGATCAACAATTCTAAAAATTTTTTGACTAGTTTTATCCAGAAACCTTTTTGGTTTTAATTCCTCTGACTTGGTCTAAAAAAGAACTTCTTTCTCATAGAGGGGGGAAACGTTAGGGATGAACAATTTTTTTTTATTCTAAAAAGTTCTCCTAGGGGAGGCTTTAAACAACATGCTTGGATGATGTATTGGGTTTAAAAAGGGGGTTTTATGAGGGGTGGATTTTCAAAACGGCAAAACCTCCACTTTGTTTTTTTGACCTCTGTAATGCCCAAAAAATTTAACACTTCCTTTTTGATTCTGTAGTGAAAACCAGTTCATGCGTTAGCATTAATATATTGGGGGGCTCTAAGGCTTGGGTAAGTGCCCCCCCACACCAGGAGCGGGTGTAAAATATAGCGACATACCCCCCCGATCGGGGGGGAAAAAAACGGGTAAAAGAAAAACAGGTACCTCTCCCCCCAGGCGACTTAAAATTTTTGCCAGGAAAAGAAAACCGGCCCCATGAGGCCCCGCAGGCTGTAAAAAAAAATCCCCATCAAAATGAAATAATTGTGACTGAAGTAAAACTCCACAATTTTTAAAAAAATAATAAAAGATTGGTAGGGGCTAAAAAACGAACAAGATGGGGTTGAAAACTTCACGCAAGTGGTGTGGGATGGAGGAATACAAAGAGACAAGTCACATGGGCAACCCAAAAATAAACCATCCCACTTTAAAAACCCAAAAACATTACCAAACCTTTCGTACCTTTATTAACCAAGCAAGGGGAAAACTAAGGGGGGGAGAATGGAATCAAACCTTTTTCCCAAATGGGTTTCCCCCAAAGACCCTATCCCTCCACGATTTGGGTTAAGGGGGAGGAAAGATCCCTTTGGGACTTTAGGGGAGAGTGGAAAACGGGAACATGGGATGTTTTTCTATAATTTAGCCCCAAAATTTAGAAGTAATTGGGTCATCAGCAAGAAAGCAACAACAAAAAAAAAAAAACAGCCGCGGAGAACTTCTCAGAGGGGAAAAAATGGTTCCAAAAATTTTTTTTAGGGGCGTTTTAAAATCCCATAAATCATCAAGTCGATCGAGACCGACGCGTTTCGGTGCAGCAACCTTATTCATGGCATAGCAAAACACTAACTTTAAAATTTAAATACCCTAGTAGCGGGCATTGTTCTCTCATTGTGAGAGAAATGACGTAAACAAAACTAAACGAAAATAGTTTTAAAAACATAGATAAATGTTTGGGTTTGGCAACTGCAATGGTAACATGATTGAAAATTAAAAGGGCAAATAAATATCCCCGTCTATTTAAACCGCAGGAATTGGCCCCCCTTTGAAAAGAAACTTCCCCCTATGATCGCCCCTCTCCCCGGTTACTAATCTTTTTCCCCCTAAAAGGGGAAAAGGGGGAAAACGTCCCCCTCATGTGCGTCCAAAAAGTGTTTTGACGCCATGGAATCCTCACTCAAGGTTTTTTGGCATCGAAGATGCTGGGATGCGGGCTTTAAGGAGCATGTTTTTTGCAGCCCAACATTTTTTTTTGACTATGTACAGGGAATTAAGTAAACACAAACGAGTGTTACAAATTTAAATTTGCTATTCTTTTTTAAAACTTTGTTATAGACACCGAATAAAATTCCTTAGATATAATGGGGTTGGGTACACGTGATGCACCTAGAATGTCCACATTTTTTTAAATTCCCTTGGGTTCAGCCAATTTTTTTTAAGATGTCTCGATTAGAGGAGAAAACACTGGGAGATAATAGAGGATCCTAGAGTACGACTTCGGTTTGAATGAACCCAACATCCTGTTCTTTAAACAATTTGTTTAGTACTATTTGTTCAGTAATTAAAGGAAGATATTATTTAACAATATTGCCAAATTTAGTCTAGAAAGAACATCTTTCTTCATAGACGGGAAGACGATTAGGAATTGAACAATTCTTTTTTAATTCTAAATAATTCCCGTACGGGATGGCATTAAACAACATGCTTTGGATGATGTGACTTGGCATGTAAAAGGGTGTTACGAGAGGTGGATTTTCTAAACGGCAAAACCTCCACTTTGTCTTAGAGTTCACACAATATATTAATGCTAACAGCATGAACCTGGTTTTCACTACAGAATGGCAAAAGGAAGTGTTGAAATTTTTTTTTTTATTTTAATTATTTATTTTTTTTTTTTTGGACATTACACTGGTTGGTCAAAAATGACAAAGTGGAGGTTTTGCCGTTAAAAATCCCCTCTCGTAACCCCCTTTTACATGCCAAGTCACATCATCCAAAGCATGTTGTTAATGCCATCCCGTACGGAGAACTATTAAATAAAAGAATTGTTCCATCCCTAATCGTTTCCCCGTCTATGAGAAAGAAGTTCTTTCTAGACCAAGTCAGAGGAATTAACCATAAATGTGTTTGCCTGGATAAAACTAGTCAAAAATTTCTAAATTGAATAGATCAAATTACTTTGTCAACAATATAATAAGAAAAATGAAAAAATTGAGAATCTAAAACTATTTCGTTATTAACCTACTTATAGCGCTCTTTTCTCCCAAAGTTTGCAATATTGTTAAAAAATATCTTCCTTAATTACTGAACCAAATAGTACTAAACAAATTATTAAAGAACAGGATGTTGGGTCATTTCAAAACGAATCGTACTCTAGGCTCTCTAATTATCTACCATGTTTTTCTCCTCTAATCAAGATCATCTTAATAAAAACCTGGCTAAACACCAAGTGGCATGTACCAAATGTGGACATTCTATGCATCACGTGTAGCAATGCCATTATATCTAAGGAATTTCATTTGTGTCATTAACAAAGATTTTTAAAATGAATAGCTACATTAATTGTAACACTCGTTTTGGTAGTTTACTTAATTACCTGTAACGAGTATGTCAAAAACAATATGTGGCAGCACAACATGCTACTTAAAGACCCCCCGCACCGCAACCATCAGTCGATGCCAAAAAACCCTGAGGTGTAGGTATCTCCATGGCATCAAGACACTTTCAGGACGCACATGCAGGAGAATAACCCACCTCATCGTTTAAGGGTATAGAACTAGTTAGTAGACCTGGGAGAGGTGCGATCATTAAGGAGGAAGTTGCTTGCAATGGGAGCCCTGGTGGATCTTTACACTTTGCCACCAGATTCCTTGTGGTTTAAATAGACGGTATGATCTTATTTGCCACTATTAATTATCCATCATGTTACACATTGCATTGCATCCAACACATTTGATCTCATGTTTTTTAAAGCTATGTACGTTTAATGTTTTATTGTTTACGTCATTTCTCTCATCACATAAGATCACATACCCGCTACTAGGTATAAACTGTATTGTAGATATGGTGTTTTGCTATGCCATGAATAAGGTGCTGCTGCACCGAAACGCGATCGTCTCTATGCACTTTGCATGATTCTATTGGATCTTTTAATCACCTTTCATAAATAAATTTTGGAACCATTTTTATCAGCTCTGAGAAAGTTCTCCGCTGGACTGTTTTTTTGTTGTTGTCTAAAACAGGGAAGACTAGAAAACGGAATCTGGTCACAGTAATATCGTGTGTCGGGGCTGACTCTCAATTTGCTATTTACATGGTTCACAAGGTTAAAAAAAAAAATAGAAAACTCTAAGTAAAACCTATACGCCTACTGTTCTGATCTAGAAGAAGATAAAAACCACCTACAATTTGGGAGGTAATGTCTTATTGCTAGATGATTAAACCCCTTCCAGACCTCCAAATCCATCAAATCAGAAAAAAATTTCATGATCACGTCCAACTCCCGACCCATGTCCATAACCTGTAATACTATAAAACTATGAAAGGCATCCACAGCCATCTGGAGATTGTTTTTTTTTTTTATAAATAAAACCAAGTTAATTTGGAAGATATGCGAAGAGTTTACAGCATTTGTATAAAAATGACAGCACATACATAAAACCAGGTGCAAGTAAAATGACAGAATGCAAAGCTCAGATGCTTCTATATTACGAATCCATAATAAAGACCTGTATTTAATAACTCTACGATGTAAGCCAGTCACAATTTGCAGCATAAGATTAGACAAAATGAATTAAACTATTGAACATAACAGATCAACTTTAAAATAAAATTTGTAAACAACCGTAAAGCCGAGTTTTTTAGCACAAAAAATTGGCTGAAAAATGCGGCCCTCTGGCTTATACTCGAGTCACTGTAGGCACTCTGGCGTCTGGATGTGCCCTAAAGTGCCGACAGGGACGCTTCAGTTAGATGCGCTCCTCAGGGAGCGCATATAACTGAATGCCGAGAGTACGCAGACAGCGTCCGGCATACTGTGGTGGCCCAGGCACTGTCCAGCTATCTCTTCCCCAGCATGCGACTCCTCCGAGCGCAAGCATGAGAAAGAGATACCACTTGCGGCGCTAAGAGCATGCGCTCCCAGCTTCCAGTGCACTCCGGGCGGCAGATGCCGCAGACTCGCGGCTTCCGGAGTTTATTCCAGCACATCAGGCAGCAGAGTTGTCATCATCTGCGTGCGCGGCCTGACTGACATCACCCGGCTGTGCCGGAAGACCGAGGAGAGCGCGCGGTCGAGGCCGGACAACGAGGAGGCGGAGCGACGAGGGAGACGGAGCAGCGGGCATCAAGGTAAGTGGTTGTTTTTTTGTTTTAAAACCCTGCCCATAGCCTTCCTATACCTGCTAGGGGGACCTATAGCCTGCCTATACCTGCCTATAGCGTGCCCATACCTGCCTATAGCCTGCCCATACCTACCTATAGCCTTCCTATACCTTCTAGGGGAACTATAGCCTGCCAATACCTTGCCCCAATTCCTGCCTATAGCGCCTAACTACCTTCTAGTGACCCTATACATGCCTATACCCATGTCCTACGAGATCTATACCTGCCTACCCTGCCTATGGTGCAATTACTGCCTATAGCCCTGCCTAGGGGACATATATCTGCCTATACCAGACATGGGGGACATTAAACTGCCTATACATGCCTATAACCTGCCTATAGGTGGACATTAACTGCCTATTTAATTTTATTGGTATCTTTATTTTATTTTTAAAATTCCCATTAGCCGCTGCATTTTCCAACACCTAGCTTATACCGGTCAATAAGCATTCCCTCCCGTATATTTTTGTGGCAAAAGTAGGTGTTTTGGCTTATACTCGGGTCGGCTTATACTCGAGTATATACGGTAAACAAAACTGTGTGCGCCCATCCATTTATTATCCTAGCGAGAAACTCATACATAGGTATAAGATCTAAAATTAATTTAGAAGGACTGTCAGGTGGACAATCTCAGGGTAAAGAAACCAGCTTTCACTGATGTGGATGGGGCGAGAAGTGAACCCATGGCAACCAGCAAACACCTATACCAAGAGCTCTATAAAGGCACTATCAAAGTCACACAGGGGATTGCCAAGGCTGTACGTGGTGGCGTCAATCAATCCTGCCAGATCTTGACAAACTTGTCAGGGCAACTCCACGATGTAATAAATATATTTTTTAAAGGGGATAGTAGCATTTTACAGCGTTTATCCAATCTGACACCGAAGGGGTATAGGAGGACACCAGTTGCCGAGCGATAGTTTTCTTGCAAAAACAGGAGTTCAGTGAGACAAGTACGGTCACTTGAAGGATGGATATTCCTCAGGGTCCAGGTAAAAAAAAACAATGTCTTGTCGATCAGGCACGGGACACCGCCCATTTTTAATCATTTTGAGAACCTGAGAATTTGTTGCCAAAAACCTGATTTAGGGCACCCAACAACAAGTTGAAAAATGTGCCCGGACAATCAAAAGACATTTTGGACAGACATCCGAAAACTCCTGCTTACATTTATGTAATCTAGTGTAGTATAGTACGCTTCGTGTGTAAGAATATATAATTGAGTTACCCTCTCTGCGTATTTTGGGGACACCAATTTGGGGGTCTGCAAAGCTACTGCCCACTGGTCATCCGTTATGGGCCCTACGTCTCCCTCCCAAGTGCTTTTCTTCACCTGAAATGGGTCCCCCATCTTTTTCCTCAATAACAGCGCATAGAAACATGTAATCAGTCCACGTGAAGGGGGAGAGAGCAACAAGGGGTGCAAGGGGAATTCCTGAAAGGCAATTTGAGCAGTCTGGAACTGCGCTTGCAGGGCATGTCGAAGCTGGAGATCCTTGGCCAGATCCTGAAACATCCTAAGTGTCAAATCTTTATATAACTGGGATATATACACCACCCCTCTCCCCTGCCATATAGTGCTATTCAATGTGAGAAGTTCCTGCAGATTGTTATTACTCCAGAGAGGTGTATATGCATCTACTCCCGTACGATAATACAAATCTTTCACCTGCTTCCATACTAGAAGACTTTGCCTGAGAATAAAAGGGCATTGGCATCGATGGACGGGTCTAAGTTGTGTCGAAAAGAGAAAATGAAACGGATGCAGATACACTGGGTTCCAGGGCTTGATTAACCGCTCCATGACCCTCAGGTGATCCAACGTATACCACCTGACCAAATGGGAGAGCTGGGCTGCCCAAGAATAAGTACGCAAATCTGGGAGGGAGGCACCTCCCAGATCCCAGGGGTGCTGCAAAACATGTATAGAGAGGTGGGCCCTACCATTATTCCATATGAAGGAAATTAGAAAGGAATTTAAAGCTCGAAACACAGAGGAATTAAGGTAGATTGGAGACTGGATAAGAATATACAGAATTTTTGGGAAAAGAATCATCTTTACTAAGCTAATCCTGGCCATAAGTGACAGAGGCAGCCTACTTCATCCTTGAATCTTATTGCGGAGATAAACCAAAAGCGGGGCGATATTTAAATCATAGAACTCCGACAGGGATCTAGATATATTAACCCCCAAATAAGTGAACTGGGATGACCACTGCAACGGCAGAGCCGAGGTACTCTGCGAAGGGGCAAAAGAGTCTAAGGGCATTAGGTGAGATTTGTCCACATTGACCTGCAGACCTGAATATTGTCCAAATGTATTAACAACATTTAGAGCTCTAGGGAGTGAGGTCTCTGCATCATGCAAATACAATAGGGCATTATCTGCATATAGACTAATTTTCTCATGCAACGGTCCCATTGCAAACCCAATGATGTTCGAGTCTGCTCATATACGAGCTGCTAAAGGCTCAATGGTCATGGCAAACAAAATGGGAGATAGGGGACACCCCTGCCTGGTACCCCTTCGCAGAGACAGCGAATCCGATATGAGGCCATTTACCCTAACTTTGGCGACTGGCTGATGGTACAGGAGCTTAACCCATGAGATAAAGGATGGACCGAACCCAAATCTATGTAGGACTAACCATAAGTAGTTCCACTCTACCGAGTCAAAGACTTTGTTTGTGTCCAGGGACACCAGTATCCTAGCCCCTACATTACAATGGGGAGCCTGCATATTCATATAGAGCCGGCGCAGGTTTATGGCCGTATGCTTACCGGGCATAAAACCTGATTGATCAGCATGCACCAGGGAGAGAATGACGGAGTTAAGGCGGATGGCCAAGACTTTGGCCAGTATCTTGACATCCGCCTGCAGGAGGGATATCGGCCTGTATGATGAGCACAAACCAGGATCCCTACCAGGCTTAGGGATTACGACAATTAATGCCTCACGCATCGAGGCAGGGAGACATGACGCGTCATTTTCCTCATTATACAGTCTGAGTAACAGCGGGCCAAAAAATTCAGGATCCTGCTTATAAAATTCTATTGGTAACACGTTTTTTTCCAGGGATTTGGCTTTTTTTAAATGAAGCAATAGCTATCTGAATCTCCTCAGGGGAGATAGGGGCATCCAAATTTGCACGCTGCTCCGCAGTAAGGGAAGGCAGTTCTACCTCCTTTAGATAGTCCAATATCTCCACCTCAGATACCGAAGTGTGGACATCATACAGGTCTGTATAGAACATACGAAAGGCCTCCGCCACCTGTGTAGGGTTTGAAATATTCATCCCATTGGGCTGCTTCAAGCAGGTGATTACTGGGGGTTCATGAGACCTCTTTGCCATACAGGCCAGCAGTTTACCACACCTTTCGCCCATTTCAAAGAATGACTGCCTAGTGAAAAATGCGTCGCGAGTCTCCCGGTTCCGCAGCAATGTGTATATAGTTTCTGCTGCAAAAGCCAACCTGACTTATTCTCCTCAGACGGGTCCCTGATATAAGCCAGTTCCGTCTTCGCCACATCTTGTGCCTTAGCTGCATAGGAGTGTTTTAAATCGGCAACAGCCATGGACAGCTCTCCTCTAACATACGCCTTAAACGCGTCCCAAATTGACAGAAGGGAGGATTGGCGTTCATTAATCACAAAGAAGTCCTCCCATTTGCCATCCAAGTGGGCAAATGGCAGAAGGAGCGTAAACCAGTAAGGGTTAAAACGGCAGGATTTAGTTCTGACAAGGTCTAACCAGGCCAGACGGAGTACCACGGGGGAATGATCAGAGACCGGGCGCGATAAATATTTACACTCCACAACAAAGGGTGGATGATGCACTGTTATGGAGGATCTGTAGGTGAAGAACTTAAGGAGGATCTGTGGATGACACTGTTATGGGGGATCTGTGGACTACAAGGTCTAATATCTGGCTACAATAGCTACTACCTGGGTATAGGGGCTACTACCTGGCTATAGGGGACTACTACCTGACTATAGGGGCTACTATCTGGCTATAGGGGCTACTATCTGGCTACAGGGGCTACTATCTGGTTATACGGGGCTACTACCTGACTGTACGGGGCTACTACAGGGACTACTACCTGGCTACAGGGGGCTACTACATGGCTATAGGGGCTACTACCTGACTATAGGGACTACTACAGGGGCTACTACCTGGATAAACGGGGCTACTATCTGACTATAGGGGCTATTGCCTGACTACAGGGATTATTACAAGGGGCTACTCTCTGGCTACAGGGGGCTACTACTTGCTATATGGGTGCTACAACATATCTATAGGGGCTATTACCTGGCTATAGGGGCTACTAGAGGGGCTACTACCTGGCTATAGGGCTATAGGGGCTATAATCCGGCTGTAGGGGCTACTACAGGGGCTACTATCTGGCTACAGGGGCTACTACCTGGCTATTGGGACTACTACCTGACTATAGGGTCTATTATCCTGGCTATAGGGACTACTACAGAGGCTACTACCTGACTGTAGGGGCTATTACAGGGTATACTACCTGGCTATAGGGGACTACTATCTGACTATAGGGGCTACTATCTTGCTATAGGGGCTACTACAGCCGCTACTATCTGACTATAGGTGCTATTACCTGGATATAGGGGCTACTACAGGGGCTACTATCTGGCTATAGGATCTACTATCTGGCTACAGGGGTTACTACCTGGCTATAAGAGGCTACTACCTGACAATAGGGGCTACTACAGAGGCTACTACCTGGATGCAGTGGGCTACTACCTGGCTATAGGGGCTACTACCTGACTATAAGGACTACTATAAGGGCTACTACCTGGCTACAGTGGGCTACTACCCTGCTATAGGGGCTATAATCTGGCTATAGAGGCTACTACAGGGGCTACTATCTGGCTACAGGGGCTACTACCTTACCCAACACTGAAGGGGGCTCTGAATACCTAAAGGGGGCCCTAACTACCTAAGACTGAAGGGGGCCCTGACTACCTAAAGGGGGGCCCTGACTACCTAAAGCGGGCCATAAGTACTTAAGACTGAAGGGAGCCCTGACTACCTAAAGGGGGCCCTGACTACCTAAAGGGGGCCCTAACTAACTAAGACTGAAGGGGGCCCTGAACACCTAAAGGGGGCCCTGACTACCTAACACTGAAGGGGGCCCTGAATACCTAAAGGGGGCCCTAACTACCTAAGACTGAAGGGGGCCCTGACTATCTAAAGGGGGCCCTAACTGCCTTAGACTGAAGGGGGCCCTGACTAGGTAAAGGAGCCCTGACTACCTAAGACTAAAGGAGGACCCTGACTGCCTAAAAACTAAAGGGGGCCCTGGCTACCTAAAAACTAAAGGTGGGCCCTGACTACCTAATATCTAAAGGGGGCCCTGACTACCTACAAACTAAAGGGAGCCCTAACTACCTACAAATGAAAGGGGGCCCTAACTACAAACAAACTAAAGGGGGCCCTAACTACCTACAAACTAGCTAAAGGGGGCCCTAACTACCTATACACTAGCTAAAGGGGGCCCTAACTACCTAGGGCCATTTGGCTCTATCCACTTTGCCTTCAGATTGAGGCAATTCCAAACTAACCTATATATTTATTTATATTTGGCACAGGCGCTCTGTGTACGCATGCGCGATGGAGGCGATGGTGGATCACTCACCTAAGGGAAACTATCGCGATATGTTAGCCCTGGTATTTTGTACAATGGTACTTTATTGAAAACTGACAGCCGTTAGTGTTACACATACGGGGCAGAACGATGGCGCGCCTTAATGGAAGCATAACTAAGATGCATATTAGTCATTGTGGTGTCTGGCTTTCTTCATCATGGTCCAGCCCACACACCGGAGGTGAATTGCTGTTTCATATCGGGAGTTCCTTACATCATATACAAGGGAAGTAAGCTATCCTGCAGTATTCTATCATGTATTGATTTGGTTACCCGTTGCTGTGATAATGGATATGAGACACTGTTCCTATTACTATATATCGGACATCTTGTCGTTTATTTCCGCATATATGCCGGTGTCATTCTAATATAGTGGTATCTTGTATTTTGTATTCTATTATCTATTTACCACACCAGTTTATCTTGTTGTGACATTTGGTATATACTGTTCCCTGATGAACCCACGATATCTGTGAGAGAAACGCGTCGGGACAGGGAGCTATTGTTTTTAGTTTTCTAGGTCTTGTTTAGAACTATCTATTGTTTTTCCCTTTTTTGCTGGTTGGGTGTTTCTTATGGTGTTTCCTTTTTTTTGAGTTATATTTAGTAGTAATGGATGGTCTAGGGCTTTTAGGGTAGGTTCCTGTGCAGGATCGTCCTTTTCGGGGCGGCAGCTCTGCTGCTGATATTAGGCATTTTTTAGGGCATAATAGGGAGAAGTCTGTAGTGGTTTTATTATATTGCAGTAAAAGTAATTTTTTTATAATATTTGTATTTTGCTCTAAGGTATTGGTTTTTGTAGTTTTGTGGTACCCCTAACTACCTAAGACTGAAGGGGGCCCTGACTACCTAAGACTGAAGGGGGCCCTAAATACCTAAAGGGGGCCCTGAATACCTAAAGGGGGCCCTAACTACTTAAGACTAAAGGGGGCCATGACAGCCTAAAACTAAAGGGGGCCCTGACTGCCTAAAAACTAAAGGGGGCCCTGACTGCCTAAAGGGGGCCCTGACTGCCTAAAACTAAAGGGGGTCCTGACTACCTAAAACTAAAGGGGGCCCTGGCTGCCTATAACTAAAGGGGTCCCTGACTACCTAATATCTAAAGGTGGCCCTGACTACCTAAAAACTAAAGGGGGGCCCAGACTACCTTGAAACTAAGGGGATTTGGACTTTACCTTACCAAAACAAAAGGGGGCCCTAACTACCTACAACCAAAGGGGGCCCTAACTACCTATACACTAGCTAAAGGGGGCCCTGACTTCCTGCACACCAGCTAAATGGGGCCCTGACTTCCTGCACACTAGCTAAAGAAGGCCCCTAACTACCTGTATACTACCTAAAGGGGCCCTAACTGCCTGTATACTACCTAAAGGAGACAGCTAACTACGTGTATACTACCTAAGGGAGGCCCCTAATTGCCTGTATACTACCTAAAAGAGGCCCCTAACTGCCTGTATACTACCTAAATGGGCCCTAACTGCCTGTATACTACCTAAGGGAGGCCCTAACTGCCTGTATACTACCTAAGGGAGGCCCTAACTGTCTGTATACTACCTAAATGGGCCCTAACTGCCTGCATACTACCTAAGGGAGGCCCTAACTGCCTGTATACTACCTGAAGGGGGTCCCTAACTCCTTGCAGCCTATATAAAGGGGTCCCTAACTACCTACAACCAAAGGGGGCCCTAACTACCTATACACTAGCTAAAGGGGGCCCTGACTTCCTGCACACCTGCTAAATGGGGCCCTGACTTCCTGCACACTAGCTAAAGAAGGCCCCTAACTACCTGTATACTACCTAAAGGGGCCCTAACTGCCTGTATACTACCTAAAGGAGACCCCTAACTGTGTGTATACTACCTAAAGGAGACCACTAACTGCCTGTATACTACCTAAAGGAGACAGCTAATTACGTGTATACTACCTAAGGGAGGCCCCTAACTGCCTGTATACTACCTAAGGGAGGCCCTAACTGCCTGTATACTACCTAAATGGGCCCCTAACGGCCTTATACTACTAAAGACCCCCTTAACTGCCTTATACTACCTAAAGGGAGGCCCCTAACTGCCTGTATACTACCTAAAAGAGACCCCTATCTGCCTTTTTACTACCTAAAATAGTGCCCTAACTGCCTGTATACACTACCTAAGGGAGCCCTAACTGCCTGTATACTATTTCAAGGAAAGCCCTAACTGACAGTATACTACCTGAAGTGGGTTCCCTAACTCCTTGCAGCCTATATAAAGGGGGCTCTAACTACCTACAGGTTACCTAACTAGGGGCAACCACCTACATACAGCCCTAACAAACTGGGCTCACCAACACCTCCCTTTCAGCCTACCAACTGTGGTCCACCAACCTTACAGTAGCCTGTCAACTTGCCTAACTGGGGCCTGCTTATCTACCTGGGCTGTTTACCTACCCACCCGTGGCTAGGTACCCACCAACTTACCTGGGGCCGGCCTACCAACTTATCCAGTGGGGGTCTACCGACCTAAATAGGGCCTATCTACCTGGGGCCTTGCACATTTTCCTACCTTGGGTCTTGTCAACCTCCCTGGTAATATAATTGTGAGGGGAGCAGCCCATAGTTGTAGCATTATCTCCAGGGGGTTAGTCCTCCCCCCCCCTTCCAACCCCTTAGGATATAGCTCTAAATTAGGCTTTTACCCGGTTTTCCCACCCTGGGAGTTTGTACAGAGGTGGGGTTAGTAAAGAGGTGCTGGAAAATTAGGATTCTAGATATTTGTGTGTAATTTCTCAGGGATGAGTGGGGGCCGCCATCATCATTGGCGGTGTGGAACGGATGCAGAAGAAGGATAAGAAAGACTCATGAGAGATGAGAACGACTCTCAATAGGACTCTCGTTGAGTCCCTGATTTCAGGGGTTATCTTACTTCTATATTGGATCAGTGAAGTATTCATTGTAATGGGATGTTACCCAAGCTGGTGTCGGACCACTATGTGGTCTCTATATGGCAGTGGTGTAGGTTATACCTGAGCTGGTTTCTGACCTCTATGTGGTCTCTATATGGCGGTGTTGTAGGTTATACCTGAGCTGGTGTCGGACCTCTATGTGGTCTCATATGGGTGTTGTAGGTTATACCTGAGCTGGTTGTCGGGCCTCTATGTGGCTCCATATGGTGGTGTTGTAGGTTATACTTAACTGAGCTGGTGTCTGACCTCTTTTGGTCTCCATATGGTGGTGTTGTAGGGTTATACCTGAGCTGGTGTCTGACCCTTGTGTCTCTATATTTGGGTGTTGTAGGTTATACCTGAGCTGGTGTCGGGCTCTATTTTGGTCTCTATAATGGGTGTTGTAGGTTATACCTGAGCTGTGTCTGACCTTATGTGGTCTCCATATGGTGGTGTTGTAGGTTATACCCGAGGGTGTTGGACCTCTGTGGTGATGGCGGGTGTTGTAGGTTAATACGAGCTGGTTGTCTGACCTCTATGTGGTCTCCATATGGTGGTGTTGTAGGTTATACCTGAGCTGGTGTCTGACCTCTATGTGGTCTCCATATGCTGGTGTTGTAGGTTATAGTTATACCTGAGCTGGTTTCTGACCTCTATGTGGTCTCTATATGGTGGTGTTGTAGGTTATACCTGAGCTGTTGTCTGACCTGTGTGTGGTCTCCATATGGTGATGTTGTAGGTTATACCTGAGCTGGTGTCTGACCTCTATGTGGTCTCTTATGGTGGTGTTTGTAGGTTATACCTGGCTGGTGTCTGACCTCTTTGGGGTTCTATAATGGTGGTGTTGGAGTTATTACCTGAGCTGGGTCTGACCTCTATGTGGGGGCCCTTAGGGGTTGTGTTGTAGTGGTTGACCGGAGGGAGTTTCTGGTCATATGTGGTTCATTGGTGGGTGAGGGGGGTTATTCCGGGGGGGGTCGACTTTGTAGTCTCTGTATGGGAGTTTTTGTGGTGGCCTGAGGGTGTTTGACCTTTGTGGGCTAAGGTGGGTTTGTTTGGGTTTAAACCGAGCTGTTGTCTGACTTTATGTGGTCTCTATATGGCGGTGTTGTAGTGATCTGAGCGGTGTGGACCTCTGTAGGTTTATGTTATACCTGAGCTGGTGTCTGACCATCTGTGTCCTATTTGGGGTGTTGTAGGTTATATATCGGGGCGAGTATGTGGGCAGCGTACCTGACTGTAAAAGTGGGGGGAAACCTGACCCTGTGATAGGAGTAACACTTGTACTTTTTGCTGGTGTTTATTTTAGAAATGGTGGTGAGGGTGGGGATATTTGGGGTGGAGGGGATATTGTATTGTGGGTGGAGGAGGGGATTGGATGGAGCTACTTAGCCCTGTGTCTATGATATGTTAGACTGACAGATATGTGAGATAGTCAGATATGTGACTCTCTTGGTATGGTGTACTACACAATACATTTCTTTTTTGCACACTCTATTATGTGGTAAAAAGGGACATTTATGTCGAAGGCGGTAATTATTTCATGTACAGTAGTTCTAGGGTAGGCCCCCCAAGATCAACTCCCCTGTGGGCCTCAGACCCTCCAGTCCGACACTGCTACAGGGTGCTACTACTTAGCTATAAGGGGCTACTACATGTCTATGGGGGCCATTACCTGGCTATAAGGGCTACTACAGGTTCTACTACCTGGCTATTGGGGGCTACTACCTGGCTATAGAGGATGCTACAGGGGCTACTATCTGGCTACAGGGGCTACTACCTAACTATAGGGGCCATTACCTGGCTATAGGGGCTACTACAGGGGCTACTACCTGACTATAGGGGTTATTACCTGGCTATAGGGGCTACTACAGGGGCTACTACCTCTTTATAGGGGCTACTATCTGGCTACAGGAGCTACTACCTAGTTATAGGGGACTACTTCCTGACTATAGGGGCTATTACCTGATTATAGGGGCTACTACCTAGCTAAAGGGGGCTACTTCCTGAATATAGGGTTATTACCTGGCTATAGGGGCTACTACAGAGGCTACTATCTTGCTACAGGGACTTCTACCTTGCTGTAGAGGGCTACTACCTGGCTACAGGGGCTATTATCTGGCTATAGGAATGTGCTGGGCTTTAAAACATGTAGCTAACGGGGCTGCACTTGGTATTTTGCTGAAAAGACACCAGATATCTGGCGCAACCCCGTTCATACATGTTATCCAAAGATTGTATTAGTAAGATTGTCTTCATTGCCCGCAGCAACCAATCAGAGCTCCATTTTTTTAGAATAGTTTTA
>JAODAL010057499.1:0-22643 GCA_025379985.1 Phyllomedusa bahiana
CGGTCCCAGCCCATCTGGCTGCTGTCTGTCCTGCACACTCTGGGCACTTTGGATATTAGCTGGTGGTCATAATAATGTGACTGGGCTGTGTATGTCTCTGCTGCTTGCATAAGTAAGCACACCCCATGGTGCAGCAGACACTGACTTATTCAATGTCCGGTGCCAGCCAAGGAGAATTGCTGTTATCTCTCAGTAAGATATAACTGTCCCTGCAGGATCTCAGCTCTGGAGATTGGGGACATCAAGCACCCTGCTGCTGGGGCAGGAGGGCGAGCTTCCTGTCACTCATCTAATTATAAACCAGACAGTCTCTGCCCTAAGTGAAATGGCTGATAACAGCGAGAAATGGCAGACACTGGGGAAGGAAGGAAATGCCTCATCTTGTTATTTACAATGGGGACTCCTCAGGGGACGGCGGCGACTCTAGTCCTGGGTATTTACAATCCCAAAATAAAGACTGGAAGCATCAGAAGTGATTGATACGAACTAGAAGCGACAGATCCCTATTAAAGTGACACGACCATCATTATAATTTTTTAAAGTTCCTCTCTGTTCATGACTCTCTCCGACCTCCCCTCGGTGAGCTCTGATAGCAGCCTGACTGTCCTTTCTCCAGACCGGCTATGGCCAGAGAGGTGTAAGTGTTATCAGCAGGATCTAATAAGGATGAAGAAACCCCTGTCCCAGTGCAGAAAGTGCTTACCCTATTTGCCTTCCATGTATTGCTACTGTCATCTCATCTATCCCTGTTCAGAGAACAATAGAATGATTATGTAATTACCTACTATTTGTAATTGAACTACAGAGACATGAGCAGCAGCTGCAGCAGAGTGAGGTCAGGAGATTTATCTAAGGGCATGTTCACACGGCGTATTAGGGTGCGTACAGCGTGCACGCCCAATACACCGGGTGTTTTGGAAGTTCGTACTTCCGAAGCACAGGAGGGCCGGCTTCAGGCAAACAACTGACATGTCACTTCTCTCCCCGGGTGTACGATACAATCGTATTGTACGCCCGGGGAGACGACGCGTGATTGATAGTAATTGATCAATTACCCTAATTGCAGCACGCGTGTATAAAGCACAAATACAAGGCAAAATGCGGGCCGCAAATACGCCGTGTGAACATACCCTAACCCTTTCCAGAAAACAATAAAGTGATCATTCTGTCATTACCTACTATTTATAATGAGACTGCATAGAGAGAATCAGCACTAACAGTAAAGTAAGATTAGTCTGCCCGACCATTCAGAACTTTTATCTAACGCCTAGAGAAGGACAAGATTTTATTTGTAATTTTTAATTACATAGGACTGCCAAAATAATAATAATTTTAAAAATATAATATATATATATATATATAATATATATATATAAATATATATATATTTATATATTTATTATTATATATATATATATAATTATTTTTTTTTTTTTTTTATTTCCGGAATATAGGGTAAATTTACATGGAGTATTTGCATCGAAGTACACAGCGCAGATACACTGCAAACAATTGTCACATACAGCTCTCATTGAGTACAGTGTAAAATTATTGCTGTCGTTTAGATGATGATGATGATTTTATGCCCATATTTTTTCACAATTCTTTGCGTTGAGAAATATGTGCGCGCCGCAATCTTGTGAACTCCCTCTAACAACGGTACTCTTTTCTGATGGCGCTGTGTATTTAAGGCTACAGATGGAAAAGGTTTTATATGAAATTTTGAAATGCATAGGACTGCTGAAATAAAAAAATACTGCCAAAAATTCTCTACAAAAATAAAAAAAAATTCCCAGAAAATTGGTTTTAACAAAAATCCTCCTTTCTGATGTCCCTTTAAGGCTGGTCTCCGGTCATATCCTATCTCTAGACAATGATGAAGGTGGCTGCCAGGATCTGTATTCATTTCCACCACAGACCCAGCTGAGACCCCCCAGGGCGGTGACCTCTATGGGTTTTAGTAAGTCAGATGACTTTCACTGGCGAAGCGGAGGAGGGGGACGGGATCTGGTTATTGAGATGATAAAGAATCAGAGGAGGGGGCCTGGCAGCACCTTGTATAGAAATGCAATGAGGGTGAACCTCTTGTCTTGGGGCAAACAACAGGGACATGTAAAGGGCATCTCCAGAAAAAAATCTGGGGTCATCAGCCACAGTCAGATCTCTTTATGGGAAAGTGAGGTTTTAACTAACATGGCTGCCATCACCATTATCAGAAGTCCGAGGAGACCCAGTGCTGGAACGGAGGAAAGCGATATTGGTGGGTTGGAGGGATCCTTTTTTTTTTTTTTTGTTTTTTAAGTTGGCCACCAAAAGTTTCCTATTCAGTTTTTTTTTTTAGGAACCAAGTGTTCACCTGAAAATCAATGCAGTCGTTCCATAAGGGTGCTTTTAACACAGCGCAGTTTTGGTAAGGTTTTAATGGCATGGTCTCACTACAGGGATTGCTGTTTATATTAAAGATCTTGCAAAAAAAAATGTGACTTTGCAATATGTGTCCATTAACAGTGTCCTACCTATTCCTAGATATCCCCTCTTGTATGGGCTGCATCAGCTCCTCAGGTAAACTATAGCTAAGACCGTTGATCTATCCTTAAAGGCGTCGCACGGTCATTATAGTACAGACCTGTCTTTCTCTCTGATAGGTTGTCAGCACTGGTCCCTATATCTACAGACCTGTTTTCTTCCTGATAGGCCGCCAGCACTGGTCGCTATAGCAACAACCTTGATAATCTATCCTGATAGCCGTCACTCGGTTGTATAGCTAAGACCTGGCTTTACGTAGCCTAGTGGAGCCAGTAAACCGCCCTGAATTCAAAAATGAACCAAGAAAAACAGGTCTGAGGGTAAATGAATCGATGGTAGTGAGACAACCCCTTTAACTTATAGCAGCAGCTTCTTCGTCGTCTAAATTGTTCAGAAAGTTGTTTCAAGTCATTTAAACATGACGTGTGTGTGACGTCTTGTGGATACAAACTCCCTGATTACTCACTTTCCAAACAGTTTAGATAAGTGCAGAAAGCTTGCTGGTTATAAAGGAGGTTAACTTGAGCGCAGTTAAACCTGCACCAAAACTGCGCCGTGTGAAAGCCCCCTAAGCAAATTGAAAATCTCTGACGGGTGTGTGGGGGCCACACCATGACCGTGCGGTGTATTCCTACCCTTTATCTTCAAATCCTTGGACCATAGACAGGACATGGGAAACAAATGTGCAGTGCTGGTAATAATGCTGCTCCACCTGCGTTGCCCAGTGTCTACAGCCATGCAAATAAGAAAATGATGTGCAAATACGGACACATGGGATCTGCCCACCACACAAAGGGAAGAACGTGGCAATAGGGCTCTGCCAAGCACATGATATCCAGAGGGCAGGAGAAGTCTGCAGATCCGGGGGGATGAGGGGGTGGGTTCTTATTTTTGGTCATGTTTTACACACAGAATCTGCTGAGGGTTTTTGGTGCTGATTTAGAATCAAGTTACAACAGAATTTTCTTAAATCTTATTCTCATATGGCAGAAAAAAAAAAAAACGAGTTCCCATTTTGGTGGCAACACAGACTTTTCTAAATCCGCCTCATGCCCTGCATGTCATCAATTTGCAAAATATAAGATTTTGCTTCCAATCTGACCAAAACTGAACACGATTTAGTTAGTACACAGCTGCTCAGATGGAAGTTACATAAGTCCTTGAGTCGTCCTTTTCTGTCACACTGATAACCGTGCTCCATGCTTCCTGGAGATTTGGGCGACAACTATTACAGACGCTATTACTGCCCCCAGCTTTGCATTGTTGCACCTTATTACCCTTCAAACACTTGCATACATTTTGTAGTATCTACGATTCCACTCATGTTCTATCCACACTGATACATTGTACCAGGTACTAACCTTAGCTTCATGAGACCTTATTACTTCATGTATCACTCACATGCATTATTTACACTAATACATTGTAACATTTCCATGTTATCTCTATACTGATACATTGTATCAATCACAACATTCCCATGTTATATCCACAGTGATACATTGTAGTATTTACAGTACACAATGGATCATTCATGTGCTAAATTAATACATTGTCACATTCTAACACTCTATCTACACTGATACATTGTACCAAATACTAATCTTCGCCACACAACTTTGTTTCATGTATCATTCACATCTAGTATCCACACTGATACATTGTATCAATCACATCATTCCCATGTTATATCCACACTGATACATTGTACCAGGTACTAACCTTAGGTCCATATGACCTTATTACTTCATGTATCACTCACATTCATTATTTGCACTAATACAGTGTGTCATTCCTTTATACACATTGATACGTTGTACCAAGTACTAATTTTAGATCCTTATATTTATATTACTACATTCATCACTCACATCCATTATTTCCACTAATACATTGTAACATTTCCACATTATCTCTACACTAATACATTGTATCACTCATACCATTCTCATCTTATATCCACACTGATACATTGTAGCTTTTCTACAGTACACACTGGATCACTCATGTGCTGCACTAATACACTAACGCTCCCACACTATATCCACACTGATACATTGTACCAAATACTAATCTCAGCCACATAACCTTATTGTTTCATGCATCATTCACATCTAGTATCCACACTGATACATTGTATCACTCACATCATTCCCATGTTATATCCACACTGATACATTCTAGTATCTACAGTATCCACCAGATCACACATGTTATATCTCACTGATACATTGTACCAGGTACTAACCTTAGGTCCATATGACCTTATTACTTCATGTATCACTCACATCCATTGTATCATTCCTATATCCACATTGATACATTGTACCAAGTACTAATTTTAGATCATTCTATTTTTATAACTTCATTCATCACTCACATCCATTATTTCCACTAATACATTGTAACATTTCCACGTTATCTCGACACTAGTATATTGTATAACTCACATCATTCCCATCTTATATCCACACTGATACATTGTATCACTCATACCATTCCCATCTTATAGCCACACTAATACATTGTATCACTCATACCATTCCCATCTTATAGCCACACTAATACATTGTATCACGCCTCATACCATTCCCATCTTATACCACACTGATACATTGTATCACTCATACATTCCCTCTTATACCCACCTGATTTCATTGTATCACTCATACCTTTTCCCATCTTATAGCCACACTGATACATTGTATCACTTACGTCATTCCCATCTTATACCCACACTGATACATTGTATCACTCATACCATTCCCATCTTATAGCCACACTGATAATTGTATCACTTACCATTCCCATCTTTTACCCCCACTATACATTGTATCACTCATACCATTCTCATCTTATAGCCACACTGATACATTGTATCACTCATACCATTCCCATCTTATAGCCACACTGATACATTGTATCACTCATACCATTCCCATCTTATAGCCACACTGATACATTGTATCACTCATACCATTCCCATCTTATACCCACACTGATACATTGTATCACTCATACCATTCCCATCTTATAGCCACACTGATACATTGTATCACTAACGGCATTCCCAGATTATACCAAAACTGATACATTGTATCACTCATCCATTCCACTTTTTACCCACACTGATACATTGTAGTTTTTCTACGGTTCACACTGTATCACTCATGTTCTATATCCGCACTGATAGAGGAACCTGGGAAAGCTGGGTGATGATTACTTATCAACTGTAACTAACAAATAAAGACTTTTTTTTAACCTTTTTCTAGATAAACATTTTTTTTCCCTAAAACTTCCAGGCAACAACTCTCTTATCATGAAATCAAGATCAGTCTTCGACATGTAATCCCAGCCTAGAAAATCTGCTCCTTGTAGGTTGTTTCTGGCAGGTGCAAGGATTTCAGAGAGCCCGATGAAGATGAATGGGACTGTCGCAGAAATGTCTAATTTTAGTTGCGTTTTTCAGCTGCATAAACAAAAATGCATTGTGTGAACCCAGCCCGAGCCATGTGTGAACATAACCGAAATCTCACAATAAGTGCAATGCTAATTATGGCTCATATAGATAATGACGGTGTCCATGGTGGGGAGACGCCCAACAATAAGGAACCCGGACTACTACTCACATCATTCCCCAATCAGGATTTTAGCTTTCAGGCTTATACTCATTGCCATAGTATTTGGGCCATTGCACATCGTCCATCATACAGACTTTTACAGTGATTTTCTATAATAGATATCAGTGCAAAACCCCCCCCCCCCAAAAAAAAAATAGCTAATTCTATAGAGAAGAAATAACAGGAAGGAGGATTTCTAGCTGAGAAAATGTAGTGTCTGTGGCCTGGGTGGGGGAGGGAGCTACTGTAGGGCCATGGATAATAATAGATAGGAAATTCCCTCACTGGGAAGAGATCTCACAGGGCTCCACAAAAAAAACACCCCACTCCCTGCCTCTCCACACCGGGGGATCGGATTGTAGTGTAAATGGTTTCTAGTAAATTAGGGCAATAGGAAAATGTGCAAAAATAGAAATGAGCTACAGAGACAAGAAGCAAAGTCCTCACGGTATAATTCAGACTGAAACATCGAAAAACACCCACATTTCCAGCACACGATACTTGTACCAAAACCAAACCCTGAGGGTCCAAAAACCTCATTAACCAATTATCATTACAGTTATACCCTCCTGAACTTTGTAAAAAATACTACCTGAGGTCCATAAAACCCAACCCCAAATGTACATTAAAATGTTATACCTTCACGATACATTGTCCCTCAATTTTACTGACCGGGGGTCCCACCCCACCGAATTTTACCCTTACATTCACAGGGTTATTTCCTCACCTGATACATTTTTTCCAAATACTAACCTTGGTCCTACAACCTCAAAATGATCATTCACAGTTATAATCCCAGAAAAAAGTACCAAAAATACTGACCTGAGGTCCATACAACCGAATTACCCAGTGTATCATTCAAGTTATAATCCACGGATACATTTTACCAAAATTTACTACCTAGGTCCCATACAACCAATTACCCCATTTGATCATTACATTTATATCCCATGAACATGCCCAAATTTTCTTTACTAATTTTCACAACATTACCCATTGTCATTCCCTCCAACTATCACTTTTCCTAAAGACCATTAAAGTATAATCGTATTTAAATTGCACGATACATTTGGGCCAACACTAAACTGAGGTCACAGCCTCATTATCTAATGTATCATTCACATTTTACACCCACACGAATACCCTGGAACATTCACATTTAGTATCTACACTGATACATTGTGAAGTTGATACAGCCTCATGTATCACTCAGATCCAGTATCTACACCGATACATTGGATCATTCATGGTCTATATCCACATTGATACATTGTACCAAAACCTTTGATCCATAATCCTATTAATTTCACAAAAGTAAAGATACATTGTACATGTTTTAAAACGCACGAAAAAACTGTAACACTCCCATCCATTATTTACTCTAATACATTGGATTAATCCAATGTTATATCTGCACTGATACATTGTACCAAATACTAATCTTAGATCTGTATAGCCTTATGACTTCATGTATCATTCACATCCAGTATCTACACCGATACATTGGATCATTCATGGTCTATATCCACATTGATACATTGTACCAAATACTGATCTTAGGTCCGTATATCCTTATTACTTCACATCTAGTATCCACAGATACATTGTATCACTCCCATCCATTACTCTATTACATTGTATTAGTCCAATGTTATATCCGCACTGATACATTGTGTATCTACCCCAAACATGGGTTTCTCGGTTTTTATCCGCACTGATACATTGTGGTATCCACATACACTGGTTTCTCTGTTTTTTTGCACTGATCAAATTGTGGTATCTACACTATACACTGGATTACTCGTGTTATATCCGCACTGATACATTGTGGTATCTACACTATACACTGGATTATTGTTATATCCCCCACTGATTTCTTTTTTGGTTCTACACTAACACGGATACTTGTTATATCCCCACGATACTTGTGGTATTTCACTATACCTGGATTTATTTGTTATTCCCATGATACATTGTTTTCCAATTAAACTTGGTCCTTTAATCCTTAAACTTCATGTATCAGTTACACAGTTATACTGTATCATTCATGAAGACTTCTTTGCTGCATGATATAAATTGGGCACCGGATCAGCTGATGAGGACCATTTCCTCCATCCTCTCCTGAATACACTGCATTGTCTCCACATTAACCCCTTCCACACTGCAGCTATTTCATTATAATATCCTCAGCAATCAATGAAGCTGCCTCACCCTCTGGAGCCAGTGCAGATGCAGGGGGTGGGGCAGAGCCCTGCAGAGACCACTCACCCGGGACCCCCTTTGCAGGGCTCCTGGAGGCGGGGCCCCCGGGGTGGGTAGATCAGGATGTGGCTGTGTCCATCCCCCGAAACTGCTCCCCTCCAAAACAGGGATAAACCCCCCTCAGGGTGGCCACGCCCACACGGCACATCCCTGGGCGGGCCTAGGGTACATGATATCCAGGGACAGAGAGAACTAGGGGGTCCCCCAGGTGATAATGGGGGGCAGGCGCGCTTTTGCAGAGGGCATCACAATGTACCAGCTCAGGGACATCTACAGAGTGTAATATGGAGAGTAGAGAATAATACATAGAATATACAGAGTGTAATATACAGATTATAATATACAGACTATAATACACAAAATAGAATATACAGATTATAACGTACTTATTATAATATTATAATTATAATATACAAAGGGCATCACTCACAGGGTAATATACAGAATATAATATGCAACGTGTGAGAAACTGACTATAACACAAAAAATTGTATTAAACAAATTCTGCAGAATGTAATAAACAGAATATAATGGTCTAATCATCAGAATAGGCAGAGAGCAATATAAAGATGAAAAGATCTGTAGATGACACTACTATGGGGGTGCTCTGGATGTCACAGTATTATGGGGGTGCTCTGGCTGTCACACTATTATGGGGGTGCTCTGGCTGTCACTGTTATCGGGGTGCTATGGTTGTCACACTGTTATGGGGGTGCTCTGGTTGTCACACTGTTATGGGGGTGCTCTGGCTGTCACACTATTATGGGGGTGCTCTGGCTGTCACTGTTATGGGGGTGCTCTGGCTGTCTCACTATTATGGGGGTGCTCTGGCTGTCACACTATTATGGGGGTGCTCTGGCTGTCACTGTTATCGGGGTGCTCTGGCTGTCACACTGTTATGGGGGTGCTCTGGCTGTCACACTGTTATGGGGGTGCTCTGGCTGTCACACTGTTATGGGGGTGTAATGGTTGTCACACTGTTATGGGGGTGCTCTGGCTGTCACACTGTTATGGGGGTGTAATGGTTGTCACACTGTTATGGGGGTGCTCTGGCTGTCACACTATTATGGGGGTGCTCTGGCTGTCACACTGTTATGGGGGTGCTCTGGCTGTCACACTATTATGGGGGTGCTCTGGCTGTCACACTGTTATGGGGGTGCTCTGGCTGTCACACTATTATGGGGGTGCTCTGGCTGTCACACTGTTATGGGGGTGCTCTGGCTGTCACACTGTTATGGGGGTGCTCTGGCTGTCACTATTATGGGGTTGCTCTGGCTGTCTCTGTTATGAGGGTGCTCTGTCTGTCTCTGTTATCGGGGTGCTCTGGCTGTCACACTGTTATGGGGGTTCTCTGGCTGTCTCTGTTATGGGGGTGCTCTGGCTGTCACTGTTATGGGGGTGCTCTGGCTTTCTCTGTTATGGGGGTGCTCTGGCTGTCACTATTATGGGGTTGCTCTGGCTGTCACTGTTATGGGGGTTCTCTGGCTGTCACTGTTATGGGGGTGTTGTGGGTGTCACACTATTATGGGGGTGCTCTGGCTGTCACACTGTTATTGGGGTGCTCTGGCTGTCACTGTTATGGGGTGCTCTGGCTGTCACTGTTATGGGGGTGCTCTGGCTGTCACTGTTATGTGGGTGCTCTAGCTGTCACTGTTATGGGGGTACTCTGGCTGTCACACTATTATGGGGGTCTCTGGCTGTCACACTATTATGGGGGTGCTCTGGTTGTCACACTTTTTTGGGGGGTGCTCTGGCTGTCACTATTATGGGGGTCTCTGGCTGTCACACTGTTATGGGGGTGCTCTGGCTGTCACACTGCTATGGGGTGTGGTGTTCCTTTTGCTCTGGGTCTCACTTTTCTTTTCTACTGTTTGGGTTCTCTGGCTGTCACACTGTTATGGGGGTGCTCTGGTTATCACAATTATGGGGGTGCTCTGGCTGTCACTTTTATCGGGGTGCTCTGGCTGTCACTGTTATGGGGGTGCTCTGGCTGTCACACTGTTATTGGGGTGCTCTGGCTGTCACTGTTATGGGGGTGCTCTGGCTGTCAACCGTTATGAGGGTGCTCTGGCTGTCACTATTATGGGGTGCTCTGGCTGTCCCCTGTTTTGGGGTGCTCTAGGGTGTCACTGTTATGGGGTTGGCCTCTGGCTTTTTCCATCCACTTTATGGGGGTGCTCTGGCGTCCTGTTTATGGGGGTGCTCTGGCTGTCTGTTATGGGGGTGTCTGCTGTCCTGTTATGGGGTTCTACTGGCTGTAATATATGGGGTGTCTGGCTGTCACACTTTATGGGGGTGCTTGGCTGTCACTATTATGGGGGAATCTCTGGCTGTCACTATTATGGGGGGTTTGTCTTCACACTATTTTTGGGGGTCCCCTGGCTGTTACACCATTATGGGGGTGCTCTGGCTGTCACTGTTATGGGGGTGCTCTGGCTGTCACACTATTATGGGGGTTCTCTGGCTGTCACTATTATGGGGGTCTCTGTCTGTCACACTATTATGGGGGTGCTCTGGCTGTCACACTGTTATGGGGGTTCTTTGGCTGTCAACCGTTATGGGGGTGCTCTGGCTGTCACACTGTTATGGGGGTGCTCTGGCTGTCACACTATTATGGGGGTGCTATGCCTGTCACACTGTTATGGGGGTGCTCTGGCTGTCACACTATTATGGGGGTGCTCTGGCTGTCACTGTTATGGGGGTGCTCTGGCTGTCACTGTTATGGGGGTGCTCTGGCTGTCACACTATTATGGGGGTGCTCTGGCTGTCACACTATTATGGGGGTGCTCTGGCTGTCACACTATTATGGGGGTGCTCTGGCTGTCACTGTTATGGGGGTGCTCTGGCTGTCACACTATTATGGGGGTGCTCTGGCTGTCACACTATTATGGGGGTGTTGTGGCTGTCACTGTTATCGGGGTGCTCTGGGTGTCACACCGTTATGGGGGTGCTCTGCGTCACATATTATGGGGGGCTCTGGTTTTTCACACTTTAGGGGGTGCTGGTGGTTTTTTCCCCTGTTATGGGGGTGCTGTGGTTGTCACAGTTATGGGGGTGCTCTGGTTTTCAAACCCTTTTTGGGGGTTCTTGGTGCCATGTTTGGGGGTTCTCTGGCTGTACATATATGGGGGGGCTCTGGTTTTTCACACTTTATGGGGTGTGGTTTTCACACTTTGGGGGGGTGCCTGGTGTCAACTATTATGGGGGTGTTGGCTGTCACATTTATGGGGGGCTCTGTTTGTCCCCTGTTATGGGGGGTGCCCCGGTGCCCCGGTTTTTGGGGGGCCGGGTTTTCCCCCCTTGGGGGGGGTTTTGGTTGTACACGGTATGCCTGGGGCCAGGTAAGCAACTGCTTTTGACCGGAATGCCGGGTCACCCCCCCCCGGGGCTCCAGGTTTCCCCGGGCTTTTCGGAAATTTGTTTGGGTTGGACCGGAGGCGGCCCGGGAGGGGAAGGCCATCCCCCCTTGGGGTTTGGGGCGGTGTCCGGGCGCCTGTGTACCCCGGGAGGACACGACTTTCACTGCTGCTCTCAGTCCACTCTGCAACTACAAGTCCCAGCATGCAGTGCGGGCCACAGGCGGCGCATAGCACGGAGGCAGGTCTGTGTGGAATGCTGGAACTTGTAGTTCTCCTGCTGCTTGGTACAGGTGAAAAGTTACGGGGAGGACCGGGTTTAATAGAGGGGAAAAGATGGGGGGGGGGGCACCGGTAGCCACGAAAACTTTGCAGGGTTTTTAAAAGGGCCAATAAAACTTGGGGGGCACTCGGGTCCAGGTTTTCCCTATAATGCCCTACCCCCTGGGGGTGGCCCGGTTACCCCTTTTGGGGGGTTAGGGCCCGTTTCTTACCCCAAAAAGTGGCCATTTTAACCTTTTAATTGCTTGGCCCCGGGGTTCCCCCTTTTACCCCGATGGGGGGCCCTCCCTTTTATACTTACCCAAAATTCTTCCGGTTTTGCCTTTCGGGCCCAAGGGCCCCCCGGGGGCCTGCCCTGAAAGAGGGGGGGCCCCCCTTTCCCCACCCTTTGGGCCCCCTTTTCCCCCCCCCCCCCCCGCGGGGGGGGGGCCCCCCCCTTTCCCCTTAAAGGGGGGCCCCCTCCCCTTACCCCCTTTTTTTCCCCCCCCAGGAGGGCCAAAACCCCGGCCCCCCCTTCCCCCCCCTTTTTTGGGAACCCCCTACCCCCCCCCCCAAAGGGGGGGCCCTTTTACCCCCCCAAAACTCCTTTTCCCCACCTCTGGCCCTTTTACCCCCCTTTTGGGGAGGCGTTTTCCCCCCCCCCCCCTTTTCTTTTTTGTCCCACAACCGGGCTCCCCCCCCGGTTTCCCCCCTTAAAACCCCCCCGTTCCGCCCCCCCCCCCACCCCCCCCGGGCCCGCTGAAAAACCCCCAAGAGGGAGGGGCGGCCCCCCCGGGAAGCCCTCCCGGCCCCCCCAAAACCCCCCCCCAAGGCCAGCAAATTGCAGGGCCCCAGCGCTGCAGGGTCTGCGCCCTCCTCCCCATTACCAGTTCCTAATTTGCACACTAGCAGTGCCCCCCTTTTTATAAGATTTGGATCAGGGTCCCTGACAAGAATACAAACCAGATGGCGGTTGTGCTGAGAGCCGTGTGACAGAGGTGGAGCTGTGCACTTAGCGGCACAGAGTATTTCAGGAAAGAATTGTTGTGAGGTGATATCGGCGAGGATAGAGCTATAGGTGACAGAGGTAGACCCTTGCACCCAGCAGCACAGAGTAGTTCATGAGAGGAGTGTCCAGTGTGGACAAGGTTATATATGACACAGGCGGATCCTTGCACCTAGCAAGACAGAGTATTTCAGGAGAGAAACGTGCACACAGTTATATGTGACCGACGTTGAGTCTTAAACCTTCTAGCACAGAGTATTTCAGGAGAGGAGTTTGCTGTGAGCGCAGGGTTGTGTGTGACCTGGAGAGTTTTGCACCTAGCAGTGCAGGGTATTTCAGGAAAGGAGTAAGCGGTGGTGAGTGACAGAGGTGGAGTCTTGCACCTAGCAACACAAAGTATTTCAGGAGAGAAACGCACACACTTGTATGTGACCGAGGTCGCGTCTTAAACCTTCTAGTATCTCAGGAAAGGAGTTAGCGGTGAACGCAGGGTTGTGTGTGACAGAGGTGGAGTCATGCCCCTTGCAGCACAGAGTATTTCAGGAAAGGAGTATGCTGTGAGTGCAGGGTTGTATGTGACATGAAGAGTTTTGCACGTAGCAGTGCAGAGTATTTCAGGAAAGGAGCATGCAGTAAGGACAGGTGAAGTTGGGCATCCAGCAGCACAGAGTATTTCAGGAGCCCACACTATCTCCGCACCCAGTATAACAATTCAGCTTTATTGTGTAGACATGTATTAACCTCTGCACTGCCGGATCCTTTCCTCACCCCCCCTCTTGTTTTCGGAGAACAGGTGGAGTCGATGGTTAAATCCACCCTGAACCAATACGGTCGTATCGACTTCTTAGTCAACAATGGAGGAGGCCAATTCCCAAGACCAAGTGAAGCCATCACCTCCAAAGGATGGAACGCGGTGGTGGAGACCAACCTCACCGGCACCTTCTACTGCTGCAAAGCAGGTGGGTCCCCAACTCTGCATTGGGCCCCAGTTTATATCTCCCAGTCCTGCAGCCTTGCTCACGGCTGCCATGGATGTTGTCCACATCTTCTCAGACGGTCCTGAAGGGGTTAATGTCTTCACGCAAGGAGATAAACCCTACACTTGTCCCTCTTCAACGTGGTCACAAGAGCACACACACACATCCAGGACACACACACACACACACATTAACCACACAAAACACACACACACACACACACACTCGCTGCGAGCGTCGAGAGATCCCTCACCACCCCCTCATGACACACACACACACACACAGCGTCTACACACACTGGCGCTCGCCAACCACACACACGGACAAATATGCAGCAAGAAACAACTCTCACACACACATGAGAACAGTGAGTGGAGATGTGGCTGGATCCGTGAAAAGCGGACTGCTGATACAGGCCCCAGTCCATGGAGTTAAATAATTTTGTCTAGTGCACGATGACACACACACACTCTTACTGAAAGACACACACACACACACACACACACACACAAAATTATATCTAATGATTACTTAATGTTATTTCATTTTATCACACACATCACACACACACACAGAGAAGGTGAAGGTATAGGGGTATTTATGTATTAATGTATTTAAATATACATCCCATAATATTATTTTTTTTTTTTTTATATGAGAGCGTGCACACACACACATGCTCGAGCGCATGTAGAAGAATGGATGATATAAAAAGATAGTTGCTAGTTGTTACGATAGGGGTATTGAATTAGTGAAGGTATGGTGAAGCGATTGGAACTATATGAACAAAGGATCTGTACTATTAATAATGATCGCTAGTAGTGCGAGTGCTCACGGCTACACCAAAAGGTATCTATCTATCTATATATCTAGGTATGGAGCGGTGAAGTAGGTGAAGCTATATATATCTATCTCTATATCATCTGAATTAGATAGATAGTTGGAGGAGGAGAAGGGGGGTATTATGTTTAGGTGTTAGGGTAGTGAAGTGGTGTGATAGGTGGTTGAAGCATGAATGATAGATAGTAGGTTATGGGGTGGTGGGAGGGGGTATAGGTATGTATGGTGTGGCAGGTGAAGGTAGTGAAGTGTATGATGGGGGGGTTGGTCTGAAGAATTGAGATAGATTAGTGGAGGAGGATGATAGGGTATGTATGGTATGGAAGGTAGTAAATTGGTATGAAGTGGTGAAAAGAGATAGATAGTGTAGAGGGATGATGGGTGATTATGGTAGGGTAAGTAGTTAATTGGGTATTAAGGTTGTAAAGAATTGATGATAGATAGTTGATATATGATATGTATTTATGGTAGGTGTTTTAATGTTATTAAAAGTTTAATGAATTTTTTTAATAAGTGATGATATATATGTAGATGATTATGTTATTTTATTTTATTTTACGTATCGTGAAATTTTTCTATACAGTATTGTAGAATAAAATGATTAATATTATATGGTGATGTAAATGTTTATGTATGTAATTTTCCTGTACTGACCTGAGTTAGATCCTGTATTATCCTCCAGAGCTGCACTCACTATTCTGCTGGTGCAGTCACTGTGTACATACATTACTTATCCTGTATTCATCTCCACCTGTCATGTAGGTAAATACTATATATAAACTTTTATTTTTCCAGAAGGTGTTTAGTTTGATAATAAATATGCAGCTGCCTGTAGTTGCTCTTAGTTCCTCTCTGCTGGAGGTCACTGACCATGATGTTTGTCTTTTTATCTTCAGTGTATAACGCCTGGATGAAAGAGCACGGCGGCGCCATAGTGAATATAGTAGCGGACATGTGGAAAGGATTTCCTGGCATGGCGTAAGTTTTAAACTCCAAGTCTTATTTTACAGTGATCCAATATCTAAAAAAAATGCCCCCTGCATTGTAAGAGCTGATCTAAGCTATAATAGGCATGCTTCATTATAGCCATGCTAGTCACAAGCAGAATAGTGAGCGCAGCTCTGGAGTATAATACATGATGTAACTCAGGATCAGTACAGGATAAGTAATGTATAACGCAGTGACTGCACCACAGAATAGTGATGCAGCACTGAAGTATAATAGAGGAATGTAAACTCAGGATCAGTGTAGATAATAATGTATGTACAGTGAACTGCACAGCAGAATAGTGAGCGCAGCTTTGGAAGTATAATACGGATGTAACTCAGGATAATAATGTAATGTACACAGTGACTGCACCAGCAGAATAGTGAGCCAGCTCTGAGGATAATACAGGATGAAACTCAGGATCATTACAGATAAATTAATGAATGTCCACGTACTGCCCAGCAGAATATTGGAGTGCAGCACTGGAGGATAATACAGGATGTAACTCAGATCAGTACAGGATAAGTAATGTATGAACACAGTGACTGCACCAGCAGAATATGAGTGCAGCTCCTGAGATAATACAGGATGTAACTCAGGATCAATACAGATTGTCTTCCATTCCCAGCTCTTTTTCTCTCTTGTCAGACACACAGGAGCAGCACGAGCTGCTGTGGACAATCTGACCAAAAGCCTCGCTATCGAGTGGGCGCACACCGGTGTCAGGGTCAATTCTGTCTGTCCTGTAAGTATCATGTTTGCTACTTTTTGCACTAAAGTGCGAGTCACTGTTGAGGTGCAGCAGTTTGTTGCTTTATTGCGGGTCAGCAGAGAGTCCAATTGGCCGCTAGAAGAATTGTGAAAGCTGTGCTGAATGTGACTGAGTTATTAGATGTGAAGTCATTTAGGATCAGGAAAAGTCCTTTAAATCGCCCTTTACGGCTCCGAAATCCTGCTAATCCGGTGTACAGTTATATATACAGTGTATAGTGCAGGGTATGTTCCTGATGTTCCTGCACTTGATGGGGCAATATCCATGTTGTTTCCAGTGGCTGCACTATTGCTCCTGAAGGTCGTAGTAATGTTCCTGAGGAGTCATTGCGCTGTGTGCGATCTGCAGTGCGAGGGGAAACATTGCAGCACCCACAACCCAAAAGCTACATGAGCAACTGTATATATCAGCCCCAACCTGCAGTCAGATTGGGCATATGGAGGGTTGCGGATCTGTCTATGATTGGTCCAGCAATATCCTAATGCACCTCTGCCTGCTCGAGCATGCTGCTTTATCAGAATTTGACTCCACATAGTAAATATTTTGATTAAAACTGTGTTGAATCTGCTAAGGAGAACATAAGACCTTATGTATGAAAACTGTCTAGCAGTAAGACTGGCTTTTGTTGCCGATAGCAACCAATCAGAGCCCATAGCAACCAATCAGAACGCAGCTTTCATTTCTTATACTGCTGTGGGAAAATGAAAGCTGAGCTCTGACTGGTTAATAAATGTGGCCCAATGTAATAACAGTAAGACTGGCTTTGTTGCCCATAGCAACCAATCAGAGCTCATAGCAACCAATTAGAGCGCAGCTTTCATTTCTTATACTGCTGTGAGAAAATGAAAGCTGAGCTCTGATTGTCTTTGTTGCCCATAGCAACCAAGCAGAGCTCATCTTTAATTTTATCACAGCAGTATAAGAAATTAAAGCTGGGCTCTGATTGGTTGCTATGGGCTCTTATTGATTGGTATGAGCGCTGATTGGTTGCTATGGGCAACAAAGACAGTCTTACTGCTAGACAGCTTTCATACATCAGGCCCAAAGTGGTAGATCTTTCCAAACATTCAGCCAAGATACTCTTCCAATGCGCCACATGTAGAAACAGCGTGGATAATATAAACAACAAAGGGGGTGGGTGTGGTGGTCAGTGTGGGGGTTACGTCTTTCCTGTCTAACCTTTAACCACTTTCTATTTGTTGGTTTTACTTTATGCCACAAACTGCGGCAAAAATGTGACTAATTTTTCGGAGAAAAGATACTAAAGGGGAAAAAAAAATCTCTCATCACCCAACAGCCACACCCTTCTACAAGTAAGTCATCTCCTTTTTTATAGGGTGTTTGGGCCACAACCCTTTTATCGAACAAGGCGCAGACGTGTCTAGGACCTGTCTGAAACGTATGGATGCCATTATTTTTAATGCAGATTGCGCTTAATAAATGCTCCCCATAAAGTATTGGCATCCTGAGAGGCAGCTCCGGGAAAATGAACGTAAGTGTAAGTCTTAAAGGGGTTGTATCATTACATTAAAAGGTCCTTCCAGCCACATGATCCAGAGAAAACAAGCAACATTGTGCAATAGGAATTGATATTTGGCAAAACTGTCAAGTTTATTCACTGTGTCACCCTTAACTACGATTTTAAACACTGTTTCCTCCAGTGTCGGTCGGAACCCTCCTCCTTTCATTTCATTGGCTGCCGGCTTCTACTAATTTACATTCTGTCTGGCCCCCGGTCTTATCACTGGGAGCGCGCATTCCTGCATCTCGTTCACTCAGAATAAGGGGCCGGCAGCATTTCACTCTACACAGCCAGCAGCAGTAACACTGCAGCTGCTTCCACAATCAGAAAAGATCACAGAAGTGGTGCCTCGGTGCCTAATACTGCATGCGTGTAAACATAGAATGAGACAGATCTGTTCTGCTCTTGTTGAGTTCATAGAAGACAGTCTTCAACTGTAACAAACCCCAGCTGTGAGAGGAGAAGAGATCATTTGCTCTGAAGTTCATAGAAGACCGTCTAGACTGAATGCAATGCATGTGGTATGTAATCAGCCTTCATACAAAATAAGACTGCATATGGAGAGGAACTACACAGTGAACATGTGGACTCAGACAGAGGAGAGGGGAAGAGCAGGGATGTGGCTATAACCTCCCCACTGATCTCAAACAAACACACAGGACTCGGGATCGAGCAACAAACCAGTGAAGGTGTAATGATTTCAACCCCCTTCAGTTAAGAAACACCCAGCTGGGAGGGGAAGAAACGCCCCTAGATTTCAGGAACTGAGAAAATCAAGCTACAAGAAAATAGCTGAACTGATGAAGCAATACATCCCCTTTAAAACTTGCCATTGATTGCACTGACAGGTGCTGAATGATCAAACTTTCTGGATTCTTAGACTTTTGTGAATAATGATGATCAAAAAAATGAAATAATTCTTCTGAGGCTCGGCATTGTACCGCAGGTCTGGGTTTAAGGAATTTTACGTTACTGTTGCGGCGAAGGAGGTGGGTCATCATTTCAGCTGTAGTTTCCCGTCTGCAGACCAGGTCCATGTCACTTCTCTCTACATTAACTCTGTATTTTACAGGGAACCATCTTCTCGAAGACGGCTGTTGAGAATTATAAGGACATGGGGCCGGCAATGTTTCAGAATTTTATCCCTAAGATTCCAGCTAAGAGACTCGGACTCCCTGAGGAGGTAGGATGCTATCCTGGGTGAGGTCTGCTGATCACCTGTATAGTGGTAGCTGGGGATGTAGAAGAGATACGTGACAGTGCGGGCCGGGTGGCCGGCCCAGGAGGGGGGCAGCAGGGCGCGTGGGCCGGGTGGTCAAGCCCTGTTTCGTGGCATCTCTGGGGTTTGGTTCAGTCCCCAGTATGGTCTCCCCGGTTTCCTCCAGGTTCCCCCACACTCAAAAAACATTCTGAAAGGTTCATGGTCAATCTAGAATTTAGACCATGAGCCCCAATGGGGACAGGGAGCAGTGTGAATAATGCAGTCTCTATACAGCGCTGTGGAGTATGACAGCGCTGTATAAATGAATAAAAAATTAAATTAATTAAACTTCCCATTACAAGATGTATTTGGTCGGAGCTGCCCCTGCTGCAGCCTGGGAAGTGTCTTCATTGACCCCCAGGGGAATATCTGGAGACCCCTTGTCTCATCCCCCACTCCCTCCTGTCTCCTGTACAGATCTCGCCTATGGTTTGTTTCCTGCTGTCTCCTGCCGCTTCCTTCATCACCGGAGAGACCGTAAAGGTCGACGCTGGGCAAAGCTTGTACCACAGTGCCTGGGAGGTGCCAGGTAGGAGGTTATCTGCATGCACATCCTATAAAGGGTCCCTCCTAATAGGAAAAGCGCCCAAATCTGTGGCCCCAGAAAAGCATATTGTGATACCAAATGTAGAGAGAGAAACAAAATAATTTTATTTTTTTTTACTGTGATCTTTGCCCCCCATGAAACCACTTCTGAAAGCTTCTATGATACCAGTTTTGTCCCAACTATTCGGGTATGTTCACACGGCATTTTGGATCCGATTTTTGATTTTTTTTGTATCAATCAGATCCAAAACGCATCCAACATACAGCTGCGTGTTTTGGCTACGGCAGGATTGTACCCCATGGTTTTAAATAGGGCGTCTGCTGCGTCTCTCGGGATCAAAATTACATGTCAACTTTTTATGAACGTAAGCCGAAAGACGCAATGAGACGCAGCGAGATCAACTCGTCGAAGCTCGATGCATCAATGTGAATCACACTGCACTTTGCTAAGATGCGTGATTGGGTCCGTTTAGGGTCTGAAACACGAACCAAACACACATAAAAAACGTGTTTTATTTTTTTTTACGTATGTACACACAGAGTGAAAACTCTGTATGAACATAGCCTTAGGGTGGAAGGGTTTTATATGAGGGGGTTTCCTCCCTGGCAAAGGCCCGGTTCACACTAGTGTATTCTATGTGCGTTTTTTCCCCATATTACAGAGTCCTGACCCGACGATGAGTTTAAAGCGGACATGTCACCAGAAAACCAGGACTATAGTTTAAGTCCTGGTTTTATGTTAAACACATTTTTGTTTATGTTGTGGTTTTTTTATTTTTGTTTTTTTTATATCACTATCATTATTTAAAAGAAATCCTGCCATTTTCACTTTGTCCACAAGGTCGAATAATAGTCTGACACCTCCTGTTCTGTAGAGATCACTTCTTCTCATCACAGGCAGGATTACACTGACAGCTAACACCTATATATAGATAACACAGGATCCATCATTCACTATAGACAGACCCCTACGGTTCTGTAGAGATCTCTTCTCCGCAGTCTCCTCATTCTCAGCACAGGCAGGATTACACTGATAGGTGACACCAATGCGTATAGATAAGAGGCTCCACCATTCACTATAGGAGATGTCACAGCTCCCCCTCCCTGCACACTGACTTCTTCCCAGCTCACAGAGCTTGCCCACAACACCCTCCTACAGAAGTCAATGGGTCTACTCCTGTTCACAGCCTCCTATATCCATGAAGCTTCTGTAAAGCAGCTCAGGCAAGATGGCCGCCCCAATAATCCTATACAGAAAAAAAAGATATAAAAAAAAATCTACCATCAGAAAATAAAAACAGCTTAGAATAAAACAACATGGATCAGTGCCTGGTTTCAATTAGTGAAAAAAAAAATATTGCCCATGTGAAGCTGACCTAAGGCCTGAGGCACAATTGTCTATGAAGAAAAGATCCGAAACATTATGAACCACCTCTTTTTTTTCTTAAAAATTTGTTCCTTTTTCTCTCCTATTTTGTTGTTTTGTTCTTCATTCTGATAAGGCCCCATAGAAAATGACTGTGAGAGGTGGAAATGCTCTCCTCTTGCGCCTCCTAGAGGAGGTCAATGGTATTTAATGCTCTTGCAGATCATATTTGGCTTTAGCCACTATTATTAAGCCGTGGTTTACCCTCTGCTGCTTTTCTGTGCAGAAGATCCATGTGTATGGGGAGAGGGGGTGGGGAAAGAATAACTGAGCCCAGTGTACATATGTATGGGGGGAGGAATAACTGAGCCCAGTGTACATGTGTATGGGGGGGGGGGGGGGGGGGGGGGGGAATAGCTGAGCCCGGTGTACATGTGTATATGGGGGGGGGGGGGGGAATAACTGAGCCCAGTGTACATGTGTATGGGGGAGGAATAGCTGAGCCCAGTGTACATTGTATGGGGGGGGGGGGGGAAAAAAAGCTGAGCCCCCGTGTAATGGTTTTGGGGGGGGGGGGATAGCTGGCCAGGTAATGGTTTGGGGGGGGGGGGGGTAGTAGAGCCCTGTAATTGTATGGGGGGGGATAATGAGCCCCGTGTAAATTTTAGGGGGGGATAGCTGAGCCCCGTGTACTGTGATGGGGGGGGGTGAGCCCGGTGTAATGTGTATGGGGGGGGGGGGGGAATAGCTGAGCCCGTGTAAATGTATAGGGGGGGGGGGGAAAAGCTGAGCCCAGTTTACATGGGTATGGGGGGAGTAATAGCTGAGCCCAGTGTACAGGTGTATGGAGGGGAGGAATAGCTGAGCCCAGTGTACATGTGTATGGGGGGAGGAATAGCTGAGCCCAGTGTACATGTGTATGGGGGGGAGGAATAGCTGAGCCCAGTGTACATGTGTATGGGGGGGGAGGAAAAGCTGAGCCCCGTGTCTGTTATGGGGGGGAAAGTGAAACCCAGTGTACATGTGTATGGGGGGGGGGGGGGGGGAATAGCTGACCCCAGTGTACATGTGTAGGGGGGGGGGAATAGCGAACCCCTGTTTTCATGTGTTGGGGGAGGAAAAGCTGAGCCCCGTGTACATGGGATGGGGGGGGAATAGATGAGCCCAGTGTACATGTTATGGGGGGGAGGAATAGCGAGCCAGGTAATTTTGTTGGGGGGGGATAGTGGCCCGTGTACATGTGTATGGGGGGGGGGGGAAAAGCCCGAGCCCCGTGTCATGGTTTTTGGGGGGGGAATAGCTGGGCCAGTGTTTATGGGGGGGGGGGGGGATTGCTGTGCC